>JAHZND010002050.1:0-21216 GCA_027744115.1 Acrocyrtus sp. NNG-2020
TAGTTACTTTATAGAAAACAGTAATAGTCATCATCATCTCCGTAATCTAATGAGGTCTCCTTTTGTCATATTAAGTCTGCTTCCACATTTGGATCATGGTGTAGGGAAACGTATGAACTTGGGTTGTGATTTCGATTGTTTCCGTAGATTTTCTGACCAGTTAGTGGAATGTTTTCTTCTCCAAGTGTCGATAAATTATTCCCAACTGTATCTCGAGACTCTCTCACCACTTTAGGAATCCCCTTTCCACCATTTCTTACAGAGACATTTCCCGTTTTGCGGTTGAATAATCGATCAGGGATTTGAATCTCCAGTTGGTCTGTCCCTTCCAACTGAACTGACGCTAGGGGTACTGTAAACCAAATATCATGGTTATTGATTACATCCTACTTCAACTTGTCCTCTACCGACACTCAATTTACAATAGGGCTATTCTTACTATCTAAACACGGGGAAATAATCCTGGGGTTGTTTGCCAAGAATTCTACGATTACAGCAGCGGCCGGTCTCTTTTGAGATTCTAAAGACCAGCAGCTTTTGAGAAGTTGCTCCCTGCAGTAAACAAACAAATCAGAACCGTGATAGATTTATTGCTTGTCACTTGCTGATAGATTAACTACATGTGGCTCTTAAGGAAATTTGATAAACTTACAGTTGAGGCTTTACTCCAGCTGGAATGGAGACAGTGTTTCCTGACTTCACGTAATCCAAAACCTTTTGAGGAAAAACATACACAGATTAAACACAAATAATGTTTTAAAGTAGTAATTTAGATTCAACGTCATGCATATTACTCCCACGAAAGCAAAACTGATGTGAACGATCTCTACCTCATTGTTGCTTTTTCCTTGGAACGGGAAACTTCCAAATGTAATGATCTCATACAAGAGAACACCAAACGACCATACGTCAGACATGGGTGTAAATATCCCTAAAGCTAATGACTCTGGAGCCTGTCGAAGTAAAAAATAGTTCAGTTTACTTGTTATCAAAGCAATTTTCCATGATTCAATTACGAAAGTTTTTCTTTACAGACCATCCATCTAACTGGAAGCATTCCCTTCCTATTGAATCTGTAGTAGTCGTTTTCATACATTGGTCGAGTCATCCCAAAGTCTCCTAATTTAACTACACGACTTGCATTGACTAGACAGTTGCGACAAGCTACGTCTCTGTATTATACAAATTAACAAAAGTTAATGAAGCATTTACATCAAAGCAAAATAGTCTGTGTATGAAATCACCCCAATTATTAATACCTATGGACATATTTCAGTTCTGCCAGGTAGCTCAAAGCTCTGGCAATATCCAATGACATAGACGTCAGCCTCCTACTTGAGATCTCATCAGACTCCTCGCAGTTCTTTTCATTGACTAAGTGGCGACGAGCGAGTAGATACGTCTTTAAATCACCTATAATATACCCAAACTAAATTCCAATAAACCAGAAATAGCACAGCCTAACGATATCTATTCAGACTTTCTCCCACGCCAAATTTTCATAGTTCATAAGTTTTCAATAAGTAAGATGCTTTACAAAGAAATAGAAATACTTCTGTAATAGTATGAATTATTCATAGCCCTTTATATAAATTTGGTTCATGCACGACAATCTATAATCATCACAAATTGTATAGATTGCATAAAGGTAAACTTTCTAAAAATATCCCATCCAATAATATATGAAAAATTGCAATAATTTTTATTGACATTCTGTCGAATTTAATGCGTCATCCTTTTTGCAAGTTTCTAACTTTCTACGTGCAAATTGAATATCATTCTGATTTCCAATGCGCATATAGGAAAGTTAAGTACGTACTTGTCATCGAAAAAACACTCTCCTCCATACACGGTTCCGAAAGCCCCCTCTCCTAACTTTCTGTTGATAACCACTCGATCTCTCGGAATCTCCCATTTATCTAACGCTGACACGTTAGTTGCTGACAGGATATCTATTCCCAGGGCGTTTAGGTAATCTTGTGTTCTCTGCATATTCTTGTCGTACCTGTATCAAATGAAAAATGATATACATCTTACACATAGGTACACGGTCTGCAGAAAATATATGCCTGCCATTTTTCTAGTCCAAATTTATAAAATCAACTATATCTGTAACCAGTTCAATTTGTGCATAAAGCTTATCACAATCACAAATTCAGTCGGCTGTCTAACGAAGTGCATAGACCTGACAGAAGCTGGATGGCCTTGTAAATGTTGCACAAGCTTATTTTATTTCAGGTACATCTTTGCAAAACGTTTAATTCAACGGATAAAGTATCTTAAGAAGTATAGGATATGGTTAACTTATAGAATGTTTACAGATTAATAGTACATTCATAAAAATGTGCTCATCCGGACTGTTTTGCATCCTGCTCTTGCTGATTCCATTTTCAATTTTACTGTCAACATTTTATTAAAGAACGAAGGCTTTTGTAAAGTAGGATAGGATGTTGTTAGATAAGAAGCAGCACTCAAACATGCTTATTGAAATTTGACTTGCTCTTATTTAATACTCAGCTCTTGTCAAGTCAAGTGAATCCTTTACTTGCTTGTTCCTCTTTCTCTTTGACTCTGTTGCTGCCTACAGCATGCCCTACCGTATCTTATTCACAATGTTGAACTGAGAAACTGAGAATGGAACGTCAAACAGAAAAGTGAGATGGATGGAATACGTGGGAGTGAGAAAGCAATTCAGAATTAGTGACCGAAGCTCTTTAATCCTAGGCGCGCATTATATTCGTGCTATCTAGCCATCTCTTTCCTATAAGATATGCTTGAGGTGTTGATCTGACTTTTACTTCCGGCTCCGGATTATGGGTTGCTGCCTACTTGAATGAAGTAGTTGCATAATAAAGATTTCTGAACAAACCTTCGCTTTATCACCAGAAAGCAGATGACTAGAATAAAGCCAAGAATTCCGAATCCAATCACGTTGGCTATTACAATTGCGACCTCACAGCTAACATCCAGGGCGGAAGCTAGTGTTTCGAGGACGCATTTTGGAGGGGGCTCTGATCCATCAGTGGGAACACTTCCATCCGAGGTCAGCCACTGTATCTCGGTTTTGTTTAGTTTTAATCTTGTGAAAAACAATTGACAACGAAATTAGTATGGCAAGTATAGTAACAAACAATTTAGAACATATAATGTTAGGTAATAAATAATGTATGCCTGTGTGCGTAGGTATGGGTATTCTTTTAGCATTATTGCCAAGAGAGAAAAGATGCATAAACTTTCACTTACCGACCCCTCGTTGCATCTTCCTGCTTTTCGTCCGCGTCTGGGAATCTGGGATGATACGTTCCTACAATTTTTGTAGTTCTATTGTACCATTGAATCACGTGGATAGTCGCCAATCTGCAATTTCATAGAACATACTTTGCTCGTTAATTTCCAGACAGGCAGTAATGTATCTCATCGATTATGTCAACTGTGTATTTGAGTGAAAACCATTAAAGCCGCACCTAGATGGCCCTCCGAGAAACTGTATGTTTCCGGACAGTCCATTAAAGTTTGTTTCGTTTATGATTCTAACCAGCTCACTGCATTGTATGTACCAGGCATCATCAGTTCAGACAGGAAATGGTTGGAAGCACAATAATAAAAAAAGAGGAAGGCATTAAAGTAAAATGACATAACATTTTTCAATTATTTTTCCGCATCATTAACCCTATTTTTGCACCGAATAGGTAAGAGCTGGCACGTTATTACATAAAGCCGTCATGGTCACCAGCAGCTCTATATAAGTTGGTAATTGAGATACAACGCAGTTCTCCAACTTACTCGAACTGGAAGTTACGAAACTCTCGTGGGGAGTTTCTTGACACGCAACAAGCAATAATCATAACCATTCAGAGACGTGCCCCCGTTGATTTGCTTATTACCGGACAGGTTCAGCGCTCGTTTTATAAATGTTATGTTCTAAAGTATTAATTATCTGGACATACTTTGTTGTTTTGTCCGAGTGAAGATTGGTTATATGAGAATGATTCTGCTTAAGTAACTTGTCCAAAGCATAGGCATAAGTCCAAATGGCGTCATAAGCGTAACCAGCATAATCTGAGGGAGGAGTGTTACTCTTGTTCTTGCAGGTTTCCTCATACTGATGTCTCCAATGCTTCACCGTGACGTTCTCTTGCATGACGGAATCCTCTGGGGCAAAGTAAGCATATTGCAGAGAAAGATGTCCGTTTATTGCCTAGAAATAATCAAGTATCACTGAAAGTAGAACCACTTAGAATACCTACGCATTTTATATATGATCAGCAAGACTAATTAGCATTCCTCCTGGGATGTACTGTACCAGTACCATAAAAAACTAAATTGAATTTAACGCAGTGGGTGTATACTGCCACCTATACCTATGTTTCGTAACAGGCGCATGCAGCAGAAATAGATACCTATCTTGTATCAGTACTGTTGACTGTTGATGTAGCTAAAATTCGCTAATTACTTAAAACATGAACGCAAGAGAAAAAATACTTCTAAAAAGTTTAAATGTACAGTGTGATGGAAAGAGGTCTTAAAAGGTCATTAGCATTATCTCGTTTTACCTAAAGTAAGACGGTTAATTTATTATGCGGAGAAGAACAAAACGCAAGAAAATGTACTTAAGTAGGTTTTTGAATAAAAACAATCGAATATAAAATTCTTGTAATGCAACAATATGAAATAGAAATTCTCAGCAAGACAGCTTACGAGTGAAATTAGCAGGTTTACATTTGCATTGACCATTTATTCTTATGTATGTTGGATTTTTACTTTAGCTGATGCAAGTAAATGTAATTTTTTGATAGAAATAGAAACGAAAAAAACAGGAATGGAAATGACATATAACAACAATAGTATTAAAGATAAAGATAGGGGTAACATACAAAACAAGGAGCACCTGTTTTCCTAGAAGAGAAATAGAAGCCAAATACTGGATTTTAATTTTTTTACTTCTTACCTGGATCATCTCGCTTGTGTTGCACGGAATCAGTTCTTTCTTGTCCGACAATGCGTTGTGCTTATCAGTATCGTACCAGTCCTGAGAAAAGAATCAGCAACAGTAAGAAAAAAACATGTCTTATAATGGAACATGAAATATTATCAGTATCATCATCAAGATCGTGCAGCTATACAAGCTCATCTTGAGTTTCTTTGATAAGAGCACAAACGAAAAAAGGATTTTATTGCGTGTACGTGTCTTTTTACGGTTGCTCAGGAAGGCATTATTTGCAATCGCAATGAATGACGAAGGAAGCTCCCTTAATTTATTGCATTTGATTTGCACAGATATCCGCCGAGTTGACTGGCATATTACATTTTTCTTATTTCGCTTTGATCTGCCTTGTTTACTACTCCACTACGCAGTAGAAACCTGCTTCAGCCCACCTTCAAGCTTAGCTAGCAATTTTTTTCGCTTGCAACATTCTTGTTTTTTACCCTCTTGTGCAGCATGCAGCTTTCTTCAAGTTAATTTCCTTTATTCATTGCACATACGCACTGAAATCATTTCAATATTCTTGCCAAAAACTTGCACCTCTCGCACCTGACCAGAGTGAAATTAATTAACGGTCGCATTCTGTTGTACTTAAGTAATACTTACACTCATGTAATAGATATTAAGCCATGTTATGTAAGTGCTTATATAAAAGTAAATTATTTTTCCTGGCTCACCTTCAAAAACCACACCGGTAGAAACCACACGAATCCTTCCCGAGCAGTCATTTTTTGATGGTACGCTTCACACATAACAGCTCTTGCCGCGTGATCGTAAAAATCTCCGATAATGATCTTGGCCTTTTTAATTTTCAGTTCCTGCAAGTACTGCAAGTGGAAAAAAAGGGAAAATAGCTCGATCAATTTTTATTTCAGGGAGTTGAATGATTGCTCAATTAGTGAGCTAATACTGTACATTTAGCTATATGACTCTAGTAGTAATTGCACGTGCAGACAGTGTCTGAATGGCACTACCCGTTTTATTGCTCAATCAAATTGCTTAGTTGTAATTGCCAACCTGAGACATATTATAAGCCGGTTTGTCCTTGGGAAACTTTCTGTTATCGATGAACGAAATGTGATTCTGTTGCAGTCTGAAATAAAAGTCGCCAACACAAAAATATTACATTTACTCTGTCTCACCCAGTCCGATCCGGATTCCGAAAAAAGTGTATTGTACGATTAATGAGGGCACAAAGTTAATGAAAGGAGACAATTAGATATATGTAAATGCTTCGTAATTCCAATTTGGCAACTTACAAGTCCTGTAAGGAGGACACGTACTCCGCATACTTTTGCCCTTCCTCAGTTAAAGAAGCTACTCGAGTCCAACTCATTTGTTGGAAGAGATCTAAGTAGACATTCCTATTAAGAGGGCACACAGACAATAAATTAGGGGAGTAAACCAAAAGCAGACTTGATAAAAGAGACTTTTCAGCAAGCAGTTTCCGGAAAAAACCTTTCCTGGTAATAATGCTCCTGCTTACCCCCTTCCCACTTCAAGCTTCGCTCTTATATTTGCATACCGACTTAAGCCATTTAACATTCAAAACAACTCAACTCAATTCACTTACTGGTATTGTTTGTTTTCTCCAATGGTTCTAAAGAAGTAGGGATACTTTTCCCGATTCGAGAAGCTTGAGCCCTCTGCACTATAACTTATCACAACAGTCTTAAAGTGAGTTGCTACCCCAGCTAATGGCTCTGCTGTGTCGCTGCATGCAGGCCCTAAAACGTAAAAATGACGATAAATAATGTTACATTTAGTGGAAAAGGGAAACCTTTTAGGTTCAGGAGAAAGTTCCTTTCCTTTTTTACCAACACAGAGCAAATATCGAACTTTGGACTGTGACGCACTTGCACTGCGATATTATTAGCTCCTTTGTGACTATTATAGATAGATAAAAAAATAATATTGGATGAAAGATGAGGAGTGAAGGACAAAGAAATCGCAGTCAGCAATTTCCTTTTGAGGTATTGTTGGGATATATGATGAACTGACAAGATATCTCCGTCTTACATCAGAATAACTTTTAGTGAGAGTGAAAGCTTGGAAAGCACACTTCACGAAGAAATAGATGATAGATACGGGTAGTGATATCTAATAATGCGCAAAAAAAGTAAATTTAATTGGTTAATTTTCTATACAATGTGCGGTATCCGAGGTTGTTATCGAAATATGAAAAAGTAGGACGGAAATCTGAGATCTAGTTGTTATTCCGGAGAAACATTGTAAAAAGTTCTTAAATATTAAAGTATGGGAAACGAAAACACAAAGTACATATTGTGAAATGAAGAGGCACATCCTTGTCAACAAAGTAAGACGCAGTAGATGCTTCCTTTTCTAGTATGTGTTACCTAAGAATGGAGAAGCTCCCAAATTCTAAACGAATTTTTTAAAAAGCCCTTTATACGTCTTCCTCCTGATGTTTTTCATGTATGCAAATCTCCACGAATGCGCCATTGAAAGTGAAAACATGGTATGGTCCTTTGTTATTAAGAATCTCTGATTACAGATTTCAGTGTACTTCATTGAAACTCTTATGAAAACTATATGGTTGTGGTGGAATTATTGAACTGAAGAAACTAAACAGTAGACCGGCGGCATAATGAAAAGTCAAAATGTATAGATAAAAATGAATAACCTACCCAATATTCCAACCATGCTTGGAAACGTATTGAGCCGTATGTAGTCAATGAAACCTTTCATGACCTTATCAGCTCGGCATTGGCCATCATAGATGTGCATACCAAGATCATAATCTTTGAGTACGTGATTATTCCGATTTACTGCTTTGGTTGCCAATTGAGCGGCTGTGAATTGAAAAATATTAATTCATAAAAACTTAGAACTTACTTTGTTAATTGCCTGATTACATCTTAAGTTATCTCCCATTCAACTCATTCAAGTAATTATTAAAGTACGAAGACGACTTACCAATGACAATCCCCTTTGCAGTGTACGATCCACTCATTGGAAATATACCTCCGATGAAAAGAGGGATTTTACCGTTTCCCCCGGTAGGCTTCCACGATTCCCACACAAGTTTGTTTTCCTTCATCCATTTGCAGGCAGCTTCCTCAACCATCGACTCATAGGGCTTCCCAGTGTCCCGATCTCTGACCGCGACCGCATTCGTCTCAGGGTCAATCTCGTTTTCCAACTCTCTGCTTACCATCGTGAACATCTCCAGCATTCTTTTGTATTCCTCATACGTAACTGAGAGACGATGAGCGGCCTTGAGAAATTGACACAAAATATAAAATATAATACACTACATCAGTATACATTTTATTATTGGCAGCAATTCTGGATCTCCAATTTAATCCAAAAATTTATTGGGAATGCTTAGCAGATTAAGCGGAATAGCAGATACCATGCCTGGCTGAATGAAACTGCCTATATCATCAGCTAGCTAATGGTTTTGGACATGCACCCCTACACACTTATCTTTTATATACAATGCACCTAGATATTGTATTTGACACTATTTCGCACGCCACAACAACTGTGACAGATGCCGTTTTTCAGACATGTACAGTCCGAACATAAATTTTATAGCAGATCTAAACGCTTGTTTCGATCGAGCCCATAAATAACTTATTTTAATTGAGATACCAGCAGCAAAGCAACAGAAAGTAACTGACATGCCTATCTAGGTATGTATGCCATAATGATGTCCTATACATGGTGTTGCCATTACTATAGGGGAAAGCAACAACACTTCCAAAGTTCCAAGTTCGTTCTAGCCAAACGTAAACTTTAGTACTATCCTTTGAACTAAGTTACTTTGTTACTGTTATAAAATCGATCAAAAATAGAAAAACACGGAAACCCAAACTACTGAAAGTTGGCATTGCAAGTACTAGTAGCAAGTAGGTACTTAACTTTATGTTTAAAGTCAGAATGTAGTTACCGCTTAGTTGGTGTATATATATTTAGCCCTACAAAGTGCCTTTCCCGTGGTTTGCCTATTTTGACTTTTATCTTTGATTTTTAGTGATGAGATGGAGTTCAACCGCGACCAGCATCAACAATTTTGTCTCCTCCTCATCATCAATAGCAAAATTCTTCCGTACTTTCGAATTCTTACAGAAATGTGTTTTTATCCTTGAATCATGCCAAAAATATACCTCACGACGAAGCAAAAAATACCTACTTACATTGCTACTGTGACTGAAAAATTTCACATTCGTGACAAAAATAAATTTAAGAATTTACATGAATACGAAATCGCATTTTGCAGACTACAAATAAACTATTCAAAGCAACAATCTGTTACTTCTCGAAAGCCTTATGGCAGCATGCGGAGTCTGAAAGCAGTAAAAATTGAATGTTGCTTTGTGATCAACACCTTACCTCACCTACAGCCAAGTTTCGATTTTATAGTGCCGAAATGTAAATATGCATGTAACCGTTAATATCTTTCCTAACTGATGCATTTTGCCAATATTGAAACCGGAAATGAGATCTGGTATGATCACAGTAAGATAATCAAAGCAATGAAAGGGATATCATAGATCATGCATTTAAACGTAACATTTTCATTATCAAACCGAGCACTAAGGATGTTGAATGAAGTGAAGATGTTATTCAGAGCAATTGCAGTCAAGTTGAAACAAAAGCTTTATTTTCCTGAAAACTGCCATTACCTCATACGCTGGCTTTGCGCCTTCCTTCAGCCTGGTCGACACAAACTTTTCCAATCGAAGAGATTCATATCGACAGTGCACTCCTCCCGTACATGTTGGGAATGACATGCTGATCAAGTCAAGCTCTGAAGTGAGCCGAGTAGGATTCCAACTGAAAAACATTACCCCTCGATCTTTGGAATGAGGTCTCGTTGCTTCAGCACTTTGGTATTTTGACACCAAATGGCGAACAAAACTTTCCAGATGTGGACCAAGCCATATCACTCGAACTCGTAGGCCTAATGATGAGATTTCTTTCGGCAGGAACATTGATGACTCTAGATTACAAAAATCAAAGTTTGTTTTTAGCGAAAAAAGAATTTTCGAGTTTTTCTTTCGTTTCACTAGAATCCTAGAAGACTAAGGGAAAGTAGTTAGACTTGCTAATGAGTCAGCGGAATTAAGACTTTTTCGTCTAGAAATTTACGACTCACTGAATATCCTCGTCTGCAATAATTTTTGTCGGGAGAATGTGAAAATTTGCGCAACTTTTCTAAAGAAAACCATTCAACGCTTGCTACTGCTTCTATCAAGCCATGCTAGCAACTTACCAGGATATGAAGCAAGAAGAATCGCACACTTGCTCCGATGAGAACTATCCTGGCAGATTTCTGGTGTGAACATTCCACTTTCACAGAATTCCTCCTGGCAGTAGAATCTGTAGAAAGAAACAGAAAATGAATTATTTAATGGTGGCTCGGAGTTCATGGCCATTTTGGTGTTATGAAATAAGAGAAACTTTTCACTTTACGGAAGTGAAAGCGTATCGCATTACTTAAATTGGTCCCATGCATTTTTTATGACTGCTGCGGCTCCCATTACAGTTGAAATCATTCCTGACCTTTTGACTTACGATTAGTAAAAAGCGCTCTGCTTCTCACATTTCAGCAATCTCAGCTTAAGCACAGCAATCAATTTAAAAATTTCATTTCTCGAACATTCACTCCCAAAAGTGCACCTACGTGATATGGTCTTAAATAAGACTTTTATATACCTAGTTCATATTAGTTGCCTGGACAATTTTACAATAGGCACCTATTTAAGAGGATTAAGTCATAAACGTGAGGAAAATTGAACTCAATGCTCAATACATGAAGCAAAATTAGTGTCATGGCGTGAATTTGCCTTGTTCTAGCTGGAGCTATAGTAATGGTGCATTTTAGGTATGAAGGAGGAAGGCAATTACTTCGCACAGTGAACCAGTAACCTTCGCATAGAGAGAGCCATAATCCGGCTGTAAATGGAAGTAACGGTCATTACTTTTTATTACGGTAAATAGCAAGCAAATGTTTGACGTAATACTCCGCTAATCAAAGTTCATTCCTTTCTTTTTATACTATAAAGACTTGTCTTATCTTACAGCAACGACCGCTCATTAGTACTTATGCAATCATTCTTAACTGCGTAGCATGTGTCATTCTTTTGCAAACAAAGCAGTTAACCTTTTACTAAATAGATGCACTTTAATCCCAAATGTGCAATGTGGTGCATCTTTCTCATTAAACGTGCAGTTGAGTTACATAGGTACATGTGCAATTTGGCAGGCCATAGAAATAAATCATCTTCTTAACTGCAAAAAAAATTCCACAGCTTGCACTTACCTACAGCCTATTTACCTCCATAAAAGTCCATTACCCTGTTCAAAGGTATTCTACGCAGTAAGGAATAAATTAGGAAAGAACCAGGTCAAACAAATTTCAACTGTCATTTCTCAGACTCTTCTGACGACTATGTGCTCTTGGCTTATCATCCTTGTTAACAGTTTACGTTCAACGGATCAACGCACAAAAAATATAATAGACTGAGTAACTGACTTAAAATACGAAAATGTAAGGAGTGATATGGCAAGTGTGGCTGTCTTTATTTTATGAAATCTGCAGTCTGCAGAAATATGAAAAGCCACAAAAAAGGATTTTCTGCGTCGTTGTCCCAACTTGTGATTTACTGTGATGATGACGTATGTCATGAGCACAAAGTTAGCTGCAGTCTCAGCAGCACACAAGTACAAGTTATACAAACTCCATGTCGTACTTCTTGACTGGTAGATGAAAAACAGCAAAAAAGACAGGTTGTCGCTGTATATCTCACAGCTAATCCGAGCCGTAGTAAATAATGTGCATCTCTACCATCATCAGCATCACTATAACCATTACCATCGCCATCATCATCAGCTCAAATAAATCGTTTTTAATTCGACAACATCATATCCTCCTCCGTCTCCATCCTCAGAATGTGATAATGATACTGGTAATGACGAAGGAGTCGAGAGAAGACTTCTGCAATTATTTTTATTTATTGTTTGCTCATCATCACCGAATGACGTAAGTGAGAAAAAAGGAACTGTAGTGAAAGAAAGCAAGCATTCTGCTGAATGTAATGGCTGAAAAAGTTATTTTTTAACATGCACCAGCACTATACGATGTCTATTTATAATGCAAATGATAAGCGCGCTTCTGCAATTTTCTCGAAAAAAGCCGATTCCCCTTTCCCTCACTGTGGTCTTAAAGTATACACTTTATGAGAATGAAATGAAGCATTAAGCACCTTTCAGTTTTTGGGTTCCAAGCCATATGCTGAGTCGCATTTTGGTAGTCTTCTTCCTCCAGACTGAATAGCTCGGTGAGGGTTTCATTGTTTTTGAAGGTTCTCCAGTATTCCACGGTGGGGTACTTTTTGGTCAGAGGTGATTTCGGTATGAACCAGCCGAATCTGGAACGCATGAAAAAAGTTGAGTATTATCCAATTTAGTTTTTGACAGGCTTTCTACAAACTATCGCTCCCGTTAAAATTGAGAAAGTGGTAATGATGTGGTGTGGTGGTGAGTGGGCGCTTCGCACTTCTCTGCCAATAACATTGACATTAAAGATTGATGGCTTGTACATACATATGTGTGTAAGTAGCAACAAGTGATTAATATGCCACTTGCAGACAATAAATTGAAAACTTTTTTTATCCCAGAATAAATAGACTTTAGTAGGATGAACTGGAGAAAGTCCAATTAGTTGGGCGGTGCAGTAAATACTCGTAGAAAGAAGTTTTTCTGGAGGACGAGCATCGAATTAGAAGCTGTCTAACTATGAGTCTACTCACGTTTCCTTTAAATGATTCAAATCAGCCCAGTAGAAATGCACTTACTTCCTATTCTTGTCTATTTGCTTTCATTGGGCTGTCGCGGTACAATAAGCCTGAGCTCTCGTAACTTACAAAACAACTCCAGCAAACCTTGTCCAGGTTTTTTGCGCTTTATATCCCACACAAGCTTACTAAAACTTGTTTTTTCTAACTATAAGTACGATATAAACAGAGTAAAATCAACTTAAGCTGCCTGTACTTGCCGTTTTGAGAAATACAAATTCTTAATTCCACTCTTTTTGCGTTCAAACTGCAGTTTGCTCATCCTACTATTAAAAGTAATTTACTTCTTATTTGCTCAAGTTTTCATTCATAAAGGAAGTCAATATTTACTCGTGTACTCAACAACTCCAGAAGCAATATTAAAAGTTGGTTTGAATGGTGACCGTTCTGAGAATTTCATAAAAGATACTCTCTCTCTGGTTTTAATACTGCGACGAAACTGTCACATGACCCACCCACAAGGTATAACCCACGCTTGTTTTTTTACGCTACAACAAAAAGTTTTCTTTACAGTTCACCCCCACAAAAATCCTTTTAATTCGCATAATACAATTTGATATGGTCTCGCACTGCCCCATTTTGCTTAGCCTTAAAAAGTAGAGCTGCACAATAAGAGCTTTTGCCTTGGCTTAAGTTGAAAAGAAACATTTAGGCATAGTGTACTAGTAGACTGTAGCAACTAGGAGCCAATTAAGCACAAGTGGAACTTTCTCTTCTGTCTGACCGTTGGCCACTTAGACGTTGAAGGTCACACATGGGTAACATTTAGGCATACTAGTAGACTGTAGCAACTAGGAGCCAATTAAGCACAAGTGGAACTTTCTCTTCTGTCTGACCGTTGGCCACTTAGACGTTGAAGGTCACACATGGGTTGATAGGCTGATGAATGATAGAAATGGGGGCTTCCAGCTGACCCTATTGTCATTTCAGACTCAGGCGACAAAAAATAGCTGCCATGTGCGGCTACCAACAGGAAAAGGAAATTATTACGTATACTAAGGCAAGTGGCTTTTTACTGGACTTTCACGACAAAACACTTCAGGGACTTCCTAGAAGCCTTTCTTCTCTGTCATCAGCACATTTGTCACATCACTTTTTACGATTAGTTTCCAGTATTCATAACAAACTCTATTTTCTGATAATTGTCAGCTCTCTCCTTTTCCTACTTACCACAAGTACCCAGCCAACTGGTCCTTACATTTAATTCGAAGGACGGCAATATTTGCCAGAAAAAATGAAAAATTACGGGTGATCCATTTAATCCCGACAATGTCCTTTGGCATTATGCACATATACATAAAAGATAGGCATTCTAAAAACGACTTACCGACCAACAAATCCGAGATGACCACAGTTCTCCAAAAGAATTCCGGGCGTGTTCCACTTTTCAAGTTCCATCTCTGGAGACAACCATACCGCCACATTTATCATTGTCTCGGGAAGCTTAGTTTCCAGCTGCTCGCTAAGACAAAAGAGAAAAGGAAAAAGAGCACATTAAACAGAACATGAATGAGTTTTATTAAGAGGCTTTAGTAGATCTCTGCGATAACTACGCAGCATAAAATTCTTTTCACGAGAACAAGAAAGTCTCTTTACATGGTATGGTATAGGTGTAGCCGACGTTTCTGGCTAATTTGGGAGAAAGAAGTGCGAACTGAATCTCATGAGCTTACACGAAAAGTGCCTTCGACTTCTTCAAAGAGTTCTTCAAAGTTTGCGCTTCGTTTTAGCTAATACCTAATTTTACTGCAAGAGTACTTTGTTTGTACTAAATATGATTTTAGCATAGAGTTTATTCAGTACAGAATGTAAGGCTGTCATTAAATCTGGATTTCTCGTCATTCAGATTCCAGAGCAAATCTCGAAATTACTTTTTTTCGGGGAAAGTAAGTGGAACATCATATGATGAAAGAACACAGCAAAAAGTTAATCCAATTACATTCTCAAAAAAAATTGTTCCAGTTTTGGCTCATCGTCGTCCGTCGCCCAATTTATTACTAAATGGGAAAGATAGAGAGCAAATGTGAGGGTTTCTTATTCAAGAAATGCCGTTAAAGCATGAAACTAGCTAAATAGCTAAAGACTTTGCAAGGGAAATGATAATATTATCATTTCCCTTGCAAAGTCCTTATTATGCAATATGCAACGAAAAAACTTTCTCACTTTCTCCCATAAAACTCACTAACTTGCGTCAACTTCGTAACAGTTTCATAATGAAATAAATGTAGTTACTCTTGCAGAAGGTAAGCATTCCATTTAACATTTAAAAATTATAACTTTAAGGTTCATATCCGACATACTTTTTGCAAAACGATAATACCTAATTAAAGTGATTTTCGGGTGAGTGGTTCCTAACTAGGTTGTACATGCATGGATGTAATGGATGTAACTTAAATAACAGTTTCGCACAAGTTTTAATTTCATGTTTAGTTCTTACTTATGATTAGGAGAACTCAGCACAGCTCCATTTTCCACAATCAATTCCATCGCTGAAAGTCTCCTGAGAATATCTGTCGTTGAGTTCACGTTGTAGTGAATGGGGTAACGTGCAATTTGGACTGCTCCGTATCCAAGCACTTCTTGCAAAAATATTGCAAACGCGTGTGTGACTAGCTGATGACCCAAGCTCTCCTGGGACGTCTCCAAGGTCAAGTTCCATCTCTCCATTCCATTGATTGTCTCTACTTGAAGGAACTCTCGGGGTGCTAGAGGGAAAAAAATCAGCCATCCAGAAATAATAGTGAAAAATATCCAGAACAAGAAATGAGTATAGTATAATACAGTCCCTTCCTAGATCCGATCCTTTCTAGATTTTGCACTAAAATAAATTGTCACATCGAATGTCTCGTTTGGTTCAGGAAAACAGAGAGTATTCCCTGATGGGAACTCTGCAGGTGCAGATGCTACCTTGCTTTGTGCGAAAAATTTTATTTACGTAAGAAACCTGATATCCTACGTCCATGTCCCTTTTTTGCGTGAAATTCTACCTTTCACATAAAGTTTTCACTCTTCACTAAAGAATCTTTCCTAATGCAGACTTTTGTTCCCGAATGTGTCAATAAACCATCTTTGATTTGACAGACTTCATTTATCGGAGACATTTCATGTGCTAAAAGAAAACCGAAAATTTCTGTAGGAAAGGTCCCAGCAGCAGTCTGTCTGGCGGGAAAACTCGAAAACTGGTATGTATATGGGACAGAGAAAACTTTCATTACTGAACTTATCCTAGACAAAAAGAAGATTAAAGCTGGGCTATACTCGCTATAAAAGTCGGAAAGAAAATATGCAAATTACTGCGTTCTGTAGGTCGCGGGTGTTTGTATTTGGAAAGATATTTTCTCAACTTTCAAAAGCCTTTTTGCATATTTTTTTAAATCCTAAACTAAATCCGAGTAAGATCAAGATCAAATGATTTTTGCAATTTGGAGATTGAAGTACTCAAAGGACCATTCCCTCCCGGGATCAGTTCAAAGTTCTAATTTGACATTGAAAATGCATTTACCTACGTAATATGCATGCTTGAACACGTGCAATAAAGTTATGCCTTTATCAAATGGGAAAGGCTTGTTTGTAAGAAAAAGGACTTACCTTTTGCGAGTTCCAAACATTTCTTTGGTGTTACGTGAACCACCAACTCAACTTTCAAAAGCCTTTTTGCATATTTTTTTAAATCCTAAACTAAATCCGAGTAAGATCAAGATCAAATGATTTTTGCAATTTGCAGATTGAAGTACTCAAAGGACCATTCCCGGGATCAGTTCAAAGTTATAATTTGACATTGAAAAATGCTTTTACCTACGTAATATGCATGCTTGAACACGTGCAATAAAGTTCTGCCTTTATTTTATCAAATGGGAAAGGCTTGTTTGTAAGAAAAAGGACTTACCTTTTGCGAGTTCCAAACATTTCTTTGGTGTTACGTGAACCACCAGTCCGGATATGATGGTAATTAAGTGGAGAAGATTGGTAAGGTTGTGCTTGCGGAATAACATGTTTACAGAGAGTTGCAGCTGTTACTTATTCTCATTTCCTGTTGCAGGCGGAATAATACAATTACGGAATTTGATAACCACTGAAGGCTTTCATAATTTCAATTTCGTTGTTGATAAAAGTCCACGCACTTTCAGTAAATGTTTACTGTTCTTCAAAAGACTGTATCAGTGCTCCCTTGGGAAATTCATCAAATTGAAGTTACTTCGTGCAAAAAATTTATACCTAGGTATGTTAAGTTTTTTTTGGGTGGAGCAGCTCTGTCCTTTCCTTGACTGATGCCCAACGGAAAATTTGCAATGCTGCAAGCTGCAATTCTTGTTTTTTCTTCTTTCAGTTCTTTTCCTGAATGCACTTTTAGAGAGCAATGAAATTGAACATCAGCTACAAACCTGTGAAGCACAAAAATATGAGCATTAGTTTACACAAGTCAAAACAAGACAGGCTAATTAATTCGTTGCCTTACATATACTTTTTCTGTTTGACGTTAAAGGAATCATGGAGTACTAACCACCATTTATTAATTATTAATCATATCACATAGTGTCTCCTGACATGACGAGTTTTTGTGCAGACATAATGTTTCCGTAAGAAATCGCGTACAAGAATGCTCCCGTTTTAAAAGCAGTGTAGTGCAGGTGTGTATGCCAAGACAAAATTAGAATTAATTCTACTCGTATCAGGAAGGCAGAAACTGCAATGCAATGCTGTCAATTATATTTTATATATTGCAACCTCTTCATTAGTGTATTGTTAAATGCATTAGTTGCATTTGCATATAATTTTTGATGACGAGTTCAGAAAATTTCTAAGAAATTGCATACACCTAGACTTATGCATTAGAGCCAGAGCCTCTGGCCCAGAGGCCTTGCTCAATACAAACTTCTTAAGTAAATTTCTATTCCAGTTCTAAATTCACTGAAATGCGAGAAAACGAAATGTCAGTTTCACATTTAGCCTACGTATGATAGTTTTGTCTACCACTAGTGTAGTGGCTCCAGCTTCGTGATATCAATTTATGCTTTTCGTATGGTTTTTAAAAGTTGTAAACAAATAGCAATTTTCTTTTATTGTATTTACTTTTTGGCTACTGTAAATAGTTCAAGAGAAATGCATGCTTGTGTAGTAGTACTTCTCTCACTATGTCATTTGTCTTGTCATGTCATCTAAGAGTGACACTTGCAAACTCTTAGTACGGTTCTCTATCGTTTTCCTGATTCTCTTCGTACATTTTTAGCATTCGTAAAGTTTTTTGTACATATCTTAATACCTAATGGTTTTAATTAATTTGCCAATATGACAGGACAAATATGGCAAGCTACATGTTCTACATTATACATTCAAGAGGTATGGGTAAATTTTTATCGCCCACAAAACTAAACTGACTGGTAGATACAAAAATCCTTTTAAATTCTGAAACCTGTCCTTTGGTCAGTGAAAGTGTCATCGAACACAAACTGCGCATTGTATGATTCAGGTTACTGATTATAGTGATTATAGTGATTATTCTTATGATTCATGATATGATGCCAACCCGTCCGTCGTTGCACAAAGACTCCAGTTTAGCTTTTCAATAGACAGCACAGGAAAAACTGAACAGCTCGCTTTCTTGTTCTGCACGAAGGAAATTAATGAATGTGTCGCCATGTTGGTAAAAATTACGCAATCAAATCTCAAAATCAGTGGTTGATATAAATGAGACTGACCACTCTTATTGCATGTAGTTGGGTCCTCTCAATTTTTGACCAAGTCAAATGTGCATGAAAATGAATAGAAGTACAATAGTGTCAAATTAGCAGTCACAGTCCAAATTTTATGTGATCATTCATGCATTCAATCTTCCAATTAGAGCTGCCTTTAATTGTTTCGTGCTACCCAAAATGAACTCTAAAAGTAAGCAAGGATATATTTTGCTGTCGTATTTTAATTTCTTGAATTGAGAAATTCATCTTATTTTGACCTCTGAAAAGACACAGAACAGAGTAAGATTCAGAAAAGACGGTAAGACGGTGTATTACTGAACCTGTAGTGATATCATTTTTCGTCTCTCTCAAGAGAAATCAAATAGACGTCAATGTTGATGCTGAACATGACAAGAAACTTTTTACCATTAGGCATTTATTTAAATTGAACTTTGACATTTCTGGAGACAAATGTATGTTGATGACACTCATTACTCGGGAGGAGCTGCTTAATAATGTGGAATCCCATCCAGCAGCTTTCATAGGAATGTTGATTCCAGTGGAAAAGATTCAAAGTTACGTAAGCTCCTATATGCTTGGATATGTGAAGTCATTTCCTCTGAGGAATTCAGATTATCGCAGTCGATAGATTACTGGCTACATAGATAAACTTTTCATAAAGTTATATACTTGTTAAGAGAAATGCATGTGTATTTAAAAACTTCGGATAGTACTAACTGAGTGATGAGAAATTATATTTTAGCTCAATTTCCGCAATGCCTGAACTTATCCAATGACACTGATAGTGATCAAAGATGTGTCTGAGCTAAAATACATAATTTCTCGGAAGCTGTTGAGAAACCGTTCGTTAAGCAAGTGAAAATGTTATTTTTACCTTTTAAGCATCCCAAAAGTGGGGCATGAAGGATTCGTACTGAAATGATTTACATCGTGATGAACAAATTCTGATGTTATAAAAGAACTTTTGGATCGTTAATTACTCCACTCATAAATTTTGAGGCTAACGTGAACATTTCTGCACTTGAGGGTTCTCTTTACTGCTTATATGTATACCACCTTTGGAAATGGTAACATCTAAAAGAGCAAATGCACACTCTCAAGTTTCCAGTGAATCCTTTTATGATAAGATCTGATTTTTGATGTCTCGTCCGTATTTGAAGCTAACGACAGAATTGAGCCTGAAACCAATGCGAGCTTGGTGTACATGATAGTGGATGAGGTAGAGTAGGTACATATCTTATTTTATAACGTAAGACGATTAAAGACTTATCAAAAAAAGTCTCTGTCATAAACTACTGATACATGTCCACATAAATATTTTGCTCAGATAGACATTCAGAGTAGGTCACACAGTCGTGATGTTTTGCAATAATATTACTTATTTGGGAACTCCGTATTTACCAAAAAATAATGCATACCTTTGTCTACTTATATGTTGATGTTGTAAATGTCATCGGATATTAAAAGAGCTTGGAAGAAGGAGAAGGCTCTTTTTTATTTTGATGCAACATTCTATTTACTTCAATTCAATCAGAAGAACTCGTCCGTGTCCTCGTCTTAGCATTGCAAACACGTACATACTCGAAAAGTCAATATTATGTTAAAAATATTTTGCGAAGCTCGTATCGTTTTCGCTCTCCAGTCTTGTTTCAACAACATTCACAGATCTGCGCATTATTTTAAATGTTCTCAAGTCATCGTTTACGAAATCCCTACCTCCACGTTTAATTTGGCCAGTGACTTCTCTCTCCATTCTCCATTCAGATTCAGAGCTATCAAATTTGAGGCTATATGAGCAAGCTATGCTACAACTTGTAGTAGATATTAGTTGAAATCTCCATTCTCCATTCAGATTCAGAGCTATCAAATTTGAGGCTATATGAGCAAGCTATACTACAACTTGTAGTAGATATTACTTGAAAACAATAAAATGAAGCCAGAAAGTGATCTAGGAGCTAAGAGCTCTAGCTCTAGTAGGCTGTTGTGCTAGTGGGCTCTAACATTATTCAGGTTGCACAGGATCGCGTATTTTTGGCCAGCAAACAAAAGAAAGAGCAACAAAAACAATTTGCAAGCCTACCGCAATAAAATCGACAGACATTGTAGGTATATGCAAGCAGAACACAGTGCATGAATTAATGTGGATTTATTTATGCGCGATTGCCAAGGTCATCTACTTCTATTATAAGGTTCTTGTAAGCTAGAGGCGCACTGCTGAGTTTGCACATTCAATAGGCAGCAAGTGCAAAAAAAAGACGTCTCTAGTCTCTGGACTGCTTAAAATGCTTTGATCTGGATTACTGCTGTACTTAAAATTTTCATGCAGTTGCAGTAGCGTAATGCGGATTGTGCAGACCTTACAATTGAATTTTGGACTGGCTAACGGACTACTTGAAAATCCAGACCCTATAGCACTCCTAGATTTCCATTCCAAGTAGCTCGTGCTCGTATTGTATAGCCAGTTAACGTTGGAGGCTTATCAATCGCAATGTCTTATCTGTCTAATAGGAGAGAACAGCTACTGCAAATAATATTATTTCTCAGCGTGAATTTCTCATGCTGTGAGCATGTTGTAACTTTACACTGTCCAAAGCACAAAAACATGAATCTCGCACTGTGTATTTTAATTAAAAACTGCAAATCATTTTTGGCATAGGTATGTATAATTTTTTATCAGGTCTGGTCAGATAATGAGCTCACGAGTTGCTCTATC
>JAHZND010002051.1:0-20504 GCA_027744115.1 Acrocyrtus sp. NNG-2020
ACAATGCAAGATAGTGAATCAAAAGCGCTCATTTTGCTTTTTTTCTCCCAGTCAAAAGTCAGCTCTTTTGTTTCATCGCTCCAATCTTGGGAAATACATCAGCTCAAGTATTTTCCACAGCGCTACATGCTACATCCACTTTTTTCTCTTTTGTAACTAGAACTGAATAGGCATTACCTAGAAAAAATATATATCTCTTTTGACTTGTATATTGTTACCTCCTCAGCTTGATTTCAATGAGTTTGGAACCGTCCAAAAAATCCGTGAATCTTCAGATTACATAATTAGCATCATGTACAGCATTTTAATCTGAGAGGTGAGCTGGTGAGCATTTACCAGGTCACAAGTCACAAACGAGCACAGGAGAAAAAAAGGTGTGTAATCTTGCAGTTGACGACCATACACGAGTTTCTCAAATATAGCAAGCCAAAAGCCAACTTTGTAAGTGGAGCAGCCTAGCCAACCCACCAAAAAAACCTAAAAATTTCGTTTAGAGCGGACATAGCAAGACGAAAAGTGAGATTCCATCTTTTATTCAAAGCAAGATGACATTATTACATTGTTACGGAGCAGGAGCCAACGCATGCACCCACCCCTTTTCTCCCTCTTCTTTGGCTCTCTAGTAATTTTATTTTACTCCTTTATAAATATGCTCCTAGCATTTCAAAACTGGAAACAGAATAAAAAAATAGTGGATGAGAGAGTGGCAGAAGCAAGCAAAATGGTACAAGCAAAACTACAATTTACAATTTCTCATTCGTATTAATCCTTTTTCCTGGGGCTGGTCGCTGGTCCTGACCAACACTCTGAACAACGTTCCTTTTCAATTTCGTTTTTAAAAAGAGAGCTGATCAGATATGTCATCAGTCCTGAATTTAATGAAATGGCATGCTTTTTTACGCAACGCAAACTCAAGATATGCCATTCCCTATAAAAATCTATACTTCGCAGCTCGTACCAGTCCAACTTCCACCTTGAAAAGATGTTTTTTGTAGTGCTCTCTTCCCCAAACAAAAAGTGTAATCTTCGGTATCAGAATTGCTTTGGCTGTTTGCAGCCCTACACCAAAATTCGATTAGCTTAAGAGCGACATATCGAAAAAAAACTGTCATAATATATGGTTTTCTTACAAAAAAAGTTGTGGTTTTTGTGGTCGCAACTCGCAGCGAGCAAGTTTGTCCTGTTCCTCTGTCCCTCTTCTTTTTTTCTTCTTCCGTCTTTACCCTTTCATAGGCCGGCCACCATAGGATTTTGCCCAAAAGGTTAAAAATTTAGTGAAAGGGATAGTCGATAGTTCTCGTCAGCATAAACTTTTTTTTCGGCTCCTCTGCTGCTGCAAAACAACACAATGATACATTTAATTATTGTTATTTCGCCTGAATAAAAAAACTTCTGTTTTCAATTCACACGTCTTCCCAGCTAATACTTTTTTTTTCGGCTCCTCTGCTGCTGCAAAACAACACAATGATACATTTAATTATTGTTATTTCGCCTGAATAAAAAAACTTCTGTTTTCAATTCACACGTCTTCCCAGCTAATTTTGCATATCTGGGCTGAAGATCAATCTGCTTTTTTCCTTTAAGAGCTTTGTCCCTCTCTCCTTCTCTTCCTAACATTAAACATTAAGCTGAGCATACAAGGCAAAAAGAGGCAAGACAAGGCTCGCTACTTAAACTGATGATGACGATAATGATGGAATGACGAAGGAAAAACGCTGAAAACGTGGTCTTCTCTAGGCTCCTGCAGACTACCTCTTGTTTATAGAAAAAAGTTGTTTGGTTTGACTGATAAATGGGAGATAGCCGGGGAGCGAGAGAAAAAGAGAGACAGATGATAGGACTGAAGGAGAATGAGCTTTTTGCTATCTTATATATATTTTTTTTTGAATAATATATACATGAAACAGTGTTCTATATATAATTCATGAAGTGGTAGGAATCAAGTAGCAAGTTTTTAGTGCTCAGTGTAATAGCATGTTACACGCTCCCATAGAGTAATAATAGTCGGGATGGAAAATGTTTCTTTACTTTCTTTAGGCTATTTCGATTTTGCGTTGGAGCGAGAGCGAGGTAAAGCCTTCAATCGTATTATTGCATTTTTTATAATTATTAGGTGTGAGGAATGAAATTTTGGATTTTGAAATGATTATTATTTCAATTCAAATTAGCATTTCTGGTTTTTTGTGGACTACACGGTTTTTTGGATGCACACGGCTGGAGGAATTTTCTTTTTACAATTGGAAAAAGGCAAAAAAATATGAGTGTGTTCCGAAGGAGCAGCGGTTTTTTTTTGGTTTTTTTCTAATTATTTTATTCACGCACAACTAGTCGCTTTCAGGTTTTTTGCCTCCGAAGGAAAAAAAATATAATTATTTCGTTTTGAGAAATTGACCGGTTTGGAAACACAGCTAATTAGTTATAGCTACATGAGGATGGAGCTCTCCTGGGCAAAAAAAATATGATTAAATTTTAGTAAATCATGCGATCCGCCAGGTAAAATATTCCTTAGAGCCGATTCTAATTGCCAAGAACAAGAGTGAGGAGGCATATATGAAGATAAGAATTTATCATTTGTGAACATTCGACAAGATGAGATAATACATCAAAAAAATGGCTGCTGGTAAAATAATGGTAATAATGCTAAAGCGAAAATCCTCCATAATTTGACTTATGTGATAGGCTGCACGCTTAGCTACCTAGTGCAGCTCCCGATAATAATAATCACACACAATTTCATATCATAGCTGCTTATACTTTGTATAAAAATCCTGTGCCAACACTCAAAAAAACCCCAAAAAATCCAAATCCAAAAATTTCTGAGTTTCTCATTCAAACTCTTTTCTGCTCTTCCTCGCCTGCATAACAAGTTTTTTGTATAGGTAAGCGCACATATAGGTATTTTGGATTGGAAAAGTGTGTGCCCAACCAAAAATGATGAGATTTCGAGAGACAGAGAAGATTACAATTTAGAAGGAAATAAATAACCTCTAAAAATTTACGAACTCGACTAGTGGCTGACAGGCTAAAAGAATAAATTTTGCGTGTGCAATTCCCCTGCCGATAAAATTCGGCCTTTGACGATTTATTACCATTCCCTTGGCAAGGTTCTTCGACACTGAAGAATGTAATGCATTGATCTTCTCTAGCTCTTTTTTTCGCTCCTATACATTCTCCCACAAAAAAATATATATTTTCTGCTCTTTTCATCCTCAAAAATATACGCCACACCAACCAACCAACCAAAAGCCACACGAGAGAAAAAACCGATTTTTTTTTCTTTTTCCTTTTTTTCTACCCGGTACATTATTACACAAAGTCAGTAAGTCAGCAGTCAAGCGCCAGCTTGAGAGTAGCTTCTACGGAAATTAGAAATGGAATTTCATTTAACATTTTTTTCTCCTCCGAGAAGAAGAGCGAACAGCTTATAACCCGAAAAAAAAATTGCTGACTGTGAGATATAATGCATATGTACATATAAATATATATCCTCTTGATGCCTTAATATTTAGTGCTGTGATAAATTCAGCGATTCCTATACTGAAACTAGTTGTGGTAAGTGTTTTCTTCACAAGGGATTTAGACCATAGACTACTTTCATTCCATTAGGAGAAGCTATATAATTTTTTTTTGCTGTGGCAGAAAAGAACTAGCAAGAGAGAGAGAGAGAGTATTTATCTAGAGTTTTTTTTCATGCTACATTAGACATTTTTTTTGCCAGGGAAAAGAGTTACTTTATTCGTGCAATAATATCTGTACGCTAAAAAAAGAGAATAATATATGAGTAATTTTTATGTGTGGTATATTGCATTCTGCAAGAAATATTACGACATCGGATCAAGGAGTGCGAAGAACGTACGTAAAGAATGGTAGGGAGTAGTACCGAAAATAATAATAATGGAGCTAGAAGCAGTAGTACGAGTTGTGAGGAGTTGTTCTGCTATAAAGTTTAACTTTTTGCTTGCAGAAGAGAAGAGAAGAGGTTTGCAGCGAGAAAAATAAAAAGAGTCGCACAAGAAAANGCACAAGAAAAATCAGTTTCTTCTAGCTGAGAGTTGCATGCTCTTCTCTTATATTTTTTCACTTGGTTTTTTACTATGTTTATTGGCCGAATGGCTATATGGCTTGAAGAAAATGTTGCACACGCTGGCGCTGCTCCTCGCTGTTCTCTTCGCTCTCGCTCCGAACATTGTATCACATCGTTAGAAGCACTGTACTACTACACTGCTATAGACTTTTTCGTAATTGGTTGGGAGTCGAGTCGTGTGGTTTTGCTGTTTTACTCATGAATCACTCTGATTTGTGGAGCTGCACTTTGCTAGATATATTTTCGCTAGAGACATACACACCAGGAGAGAGGAGCGAAGATTAAGAGACGCTTTTATTATTTTTATGTGAAAAGATGGATGAATGGGAAGATGATGGCAGATCAGGGAATATTCCTCCAACACTATAATTTAAGCTAAATCCTGAACGTTTTTGCAGTGGAGAAGGTTTTTTTTCAGTAGAAATCGGAGGATGAGGGCTCATCAGTTTTGTTGGCTGTTTGCGGGAATGTAAGAAAAAAATTTACAAGACAAAGTTTTATTTTTTTCTGTGTGGTCACCATACTAGCACCACAAGAAGCTGCCCGCACATGCGCGCATGATTTTGCACAAACCCGATAATTATCCGTTTACGGGCTGCTGACAAGTTGATATTCTTTAAGAAATGGAAAGGTCGTGCCTTTCATTCTGTGAGGTCTTTTTATATAGCCCCAAGTGACATTAGAAATGGGAGGACTATGGAAAATCAGCAGAAGTTGGAAAAATCGGTAGAGAGAAAACAGAAAAGTGGGCTCCCAGCGAAAATTATACTTTGGTCTGATTAAGGAATAACTTTTTATAGGCATCCCATAAAATAAAACTTCAAACTCTAATTTTTATTATGTTGGTTCAGGAGCTTAGCGTAATAATAAGTGGGAGAGAAAGGAGCAGTATTTTTTTTGTATTGGAAAAAATAGCGCGGCGTGGCATTGCATTATCGTGCACAATTTTTTTTGTAATGAAAACGACGTGCGTGTAATGCGCAGAGATTTATGTGCGGTACTCCCTCGCATATTATAATTACGTTTGCCAGCAAAGAGCCCAACTGGCAACTGGACGCGGACGCTCTTCTGGAGATGAGATAAGGTAATTATAAGTTTGGAATGTGAAATTTGAATGAAAATAATGAATTACAAATTACGTCAGTGGAAAATTAAAAGGCAGGCGGAGGGAGACACACACAAAAATAATGAGTGGAGTGGAGAGTATATTATTTTGTGCAGACTTTTTTTTCATATCCCTCCATCCATCCATATATCCACAGAGGACAAGCCCCACGAAAATGTATTAAGAGCGGTATTCCATGCGGATACCTAATTCATATGTAGGACGTTAGTCGTGAAAAATGGAATTTTACATGGGCTAAGCACGGAAAACAATTCTTCACTTTACAAGAGTTGACTAAAAAATTGCTTTTTTCTTGTGTTCGCTGGTGTTGCTGCTAAAGTGTTTTATGCATTATTCATTATTATCGCTCGTGTATCCTCACTCCAACTCCAACTCTCTTTTCCACCGGTTTTTTTAGTCAAGGCTTTATATGCTTTTCGTTTACCAAAGCAAAGAGTTCAGCCATAGCCACACAGCCACAGTCAAACGCGAAAACAAGAAATGTGAATTTTCTCTACCTATCCAGGTAAAGTACTATACCAAAAAAAGTTTATAGCGAAAACGAGGATTTCCTCAGGACAAAAAAGGCGAGCAGAATAATGTAGTAGAGGAAAAAACCACTTTTTCAAAGCTCACTTCAGACTTCAGACAAAACCAGAAGATAGCCTTTTGCGTGCAAAGCTTAAATTTTCAGAGTGGAACAGCCAAAAAATGCTTTTCAAGTGGAGAGTGGAGTTGGAGTACAAATATATCTATAACGTGGCGATACGCGCAATCATTCACTTTATGCTTATAATCCGCACGCCAGCTATAGAAAAAACACCTTTTTTCATATGTAAAAAAATATATCTACAAGGAAACTTGCATGGAAGTGAAAGGACGAGAAGTAAGTACATAAACGCGAACAAACGAACGGAGAGAGAGAAGGAGAATGAGTAAGCCAGCTATTAAATTAATTACAGAGAAGCTGATAAACTAAAGCTAGCTCTGACACTGCCTTTTTAAGTTTAGTGCGCCCAGCGAAGCCCTTCCCTTTACCAGAAAGACACTGGCTTTTTGGAATTTTCTCCGGAGTGGCAATTTTTTCCTGGCAAATAGTACTTTAATGATAAACTGCTGTGGAACAGTCTACACGGAGAGCACAGTAAAAAAAATTAATTTAAGTTTGGTTAGTCTCTTCGTATATTGCAGCTTACAGAGCATCTTCTCTCCTTATTCAGCAATGCATGGAAAAATAATACGTCCCATTAATAAACCGAAATCCATTATAATTTTGAAGATGATGTGTGTCTGATTGGATTCCATAAACTTTTTTTTTCTCCTTTTCAGCTACACGAATCCGGTTAGTCCGGGTGGTGGATTTAAGCCACTTGTTTGCACATTGTTTTATTCACGAACGAACACACACCAAGGGAGACGCTTTATAATTTAAGTGATTTTTTTTCAAAGTTTAAGGCATAATTTAATTCCTCTGTGAAAGAAGAAGTTTTCGGCTGACAACCTGGATAAATATTGCTTGACTTTGTAACGAGCTTTTTATTTTGTCCTCTATTTTCCTACGTAGATTTTTATTCGTACACTGAACAACTGCAAGAATTCCATGAAAAGGGAGCTTTTTGTATGAGAAGTGGCAAATTAAAATGGTAACTTTGGCATGACCAAAAGCTCTTGATCTTTCATGAAGATATCGCTGATGAATTACAGCCAATGTGCCTACCCACGCCAATCTCACAGTTGCAGCAAACGAGCAAAGTGCGTTTACGAGAAAAACAATTTTTATTTCATGCACAGCCACCTTTAAGGACTACTGCGATTTTGTAAAATTAAAAAAAGACCTGCAGCAAAAAAATGTACAATGTACCTGATTACAAAAGCCACTGCCACTTGCCACCCTCTCGATTTTTTTTTCTTACACGAGTGTGGAAAGTCTAAAAAAAACAAAGTAGCGAAGGTGAAGTTGGATTATGTAAGCGATTAAAAAAAACTTTCTCGGCGTTTTTTATATAAAAAGCTATAATTAACTATGATAAACATTTTCCTTCCGTTTTTCACTCTTTCGGCTATATCCCAGCTTTATTTAGAGGGCGCAAGCGTATTATTAAAAAGTCATTTTGGTAATCTACATATTTATTAAGGAGGAATTGTAAATTCTACGAATACAGCTACTTCACATCGCTTTCGGCGGCCTTTTTCGTTTTCCGCTGACGGCTCCTCCTCATCTTCGCTCAGTGTAGCGTAAACTATTTTTATATCGGTTTTCCACTTTATATCCGTCCCACAATTATTACTGACTTCTGTTGTTGTAATAAAAGCAAATAACTCCCATTCTAGTTCTCTAATCTATTAGATGATTATGCTTAGCTATAACATCCTCATCCCAGCTTATTTTTTAAAGTGGTGCATATTGCGCCATTCTCTCTAGAGAATGATGGATAGTCAGTAGCGGACTAGCGCTCACCACTACCACTACTGCGAACAGTGAATGATAGATCCTGTGCTAAATTGGACATAAATTTAAATAAAAGCTAATATTTCATATTTTCTATTACGAAATGCTAAAATTTTTCTCACATCTACTCCATTTTATAGGGTCGATGCATATTATTATCTGAAGTCGGCATTTTTATAACTTGAAATTTTCTTATTATTATATGCATATAAAATATGTATTAGTGCCGAACTCCATTTTAAAATTAGCCTTTTCTAAATGTATAATGATACGGTTCAGAGTTCCCACAAAAGGAACTGTATTCACAATATTATCATGAGAGAAAGCGCATCAGCCTGTCGTTAGACATGCACGGCGAAGTCGAAGTCGCTCAAAAAATAAGGAAACGAGCATTGAAAAATAGATGCGGTTGATGTGCTCATATTAAACAATAGCAGCTTTGATCCGATATGAGGATGATATTAAAATGATGATGGTTGAATGGGACTGTCGAAGATGTTTTTTTTCAGTGGAGCTTTTATGTATTCATTAAGACAGATATTATGCACTGGAGGGAGTAAAAAGGGATTGTAGAGTGTGGACTGAAGGATGATATGGAGAACAAAAAAACATACTTTCAAGTATAAAATGGTTAATCGCTGCAATAATAATGTCTGGGTGAATATGACAAGAGTGGCACTGAGTGGCACAAGAGTTATTCGTTTTGTGCTGGGACGCTGTAACGAAGGTGGCCATTTGCATAGTGCATACTGCAATGAGGGTGCGTGTCTTTCTTTCACTGTACAGCTGTAGTGTGAGGACGAGGACTGTTTGCTTAATAAAAGTCCCTAAAAAAAGTTTTATGAATGCAGACTTGACTTCTAGAGTCTTTGTAAAAAATATATGTAATGATTTCCTCCTCGAGTAAAATAATACTTTTTGAAGGAGTCAGGATTAGGATGGAGGAGAGGGAGTGAAGAAGTATAAATCCAGTGAAAATATAATGTTGAGGATGAGGACGGAGTAGGGAGACGAAGATGCGGAGAGAAGTTTTTGGTGGGGGAGATGGAATTAAGTTTTAGAATTTTGAAAGGTTGCACACATTCAACCCGCCTACTGAGCCGCCTCCGAATAATAATTCCCTTTAATTTATAATTGGATTTGGATTGCTTTTTATTATTACTTTTTCCCTTCTCGTTTCCCTTCCTTTTTTAATATCATAATATGAACTGAAATTTTCTACGTTTTTGTAACAGGTGCGAACCGAGACGGAGAAACGGCTGGCTCACTGCTGCGATGATAGCGTTTTTCTGATAGTCACTCCGAAAAACTTTTCCAGCCTGGGCATAGTCTTCAATATAAATGCAAAAGTTTCCTGTTTTTCCCTTCTCGCGGGAAAGAAATGAGATGCAGAGGAAAATGCTGGATACATCAGGGAAACATGACGGGGAAGCCAATGAGTGGAGGAGAATGCATTTTACAACTTTTCGGGGAGCAACGCGCAATTTCAAAATACGTATGAAGCCCTCTCACTGAAGAAAATTTCACATTTTTAGCCTCAGCTGAAAAAAATATATTCAAGTTCGAGCATCACTCCAACTTTGCCGTCTTGAAAGAAGCTGAAATTATTTTCAGGTAAGCTTATGCCAATGTATAGCTATAGCTTAATTAATTACAGCGCAAAATTTATTTTTTTCCCAAAACAGTGCAAAAGTCCTGTTAGTCCGCAAGATAATAAACAGCACTTTCATATCCTCCACGAGACATTCTCTTTAAAAAAAATTATGACATATTATTAGAAGCCAATGAGTGGAGGAGAATGCATTTTACAACTTTTCGGGGAGCAACGCGCAATTTCAAAATACGTATGAAGCCCTCAAAGAAGAAAATTTCACGTTTTTAGCCTCAGTCGAAAAAATATATTCAAGTTCGACCATCGCTCCAACCTTGTCGTCTTGAAAGAAGCTAAAATTATTTTCAGGTAAGCTTATGCCAATGTATAGCTTAATTAATTTCAGCGCAAATTTTATTTTTTTCCAAAACAGTGCAAAAGTCCTGTTAGTCCGCAAGATAATAAACAGCACTTTCATATCCTCCACGAGACATTCTCTTTAAAAAAAATTATGACATATTATTATTCCCCTTGATTGCCCACCATTTTAATAACTTTTCGCTTTTATCTTTCTATCAATCATAATAATTTTCAGTTTAAATGTCTATGACCCTTGCATGTCGCATCTCCAGTTCACCCATCCACTTTAGACTCAACAACAAAATATATTTTTTGGCATGAGTCTCCAAGCCAAAAGGACATTTTTTACTGATAGTGATAGTTGCATGCAGACAGATCTCTGTCTGGGATAAAAACTGTAATAGCTGAGGAGTGACACACGTTCATTGATAATTATTGTATGTAAAAACATGCATTTTTCATCTTCCACGAGATAGATGAAGAGATACATATCATAAGTTTTATTGTAATGCGATACAATGCGTGCACTGCTTGGCATGTGGCTAAAAAGGATACATCTGTGTTCACGCGAGCACACTGCGCCACATCACTGCACGGTTGATCTTGCATCTTGAAAAATAATATATTTTCCTTAGAAAATATATATTTTACCATATTCATTTTTCATTTGATAGGTAGGTGTCCAGTCTTAAGACGTTCGCCTGATTGTGAGTAGTTAAGGGACTAAAAGAGCAAAAAATATATATTTAAAAAATAGAAGTCCAGTCTTCAGTATTTTCAATTTTTTTCGCTAGTAAATTAAGCAACAATCCTAAAGGGAAGGAGTGGACAATGCAAGAAACGTAGAATGCAGCTTATTCATAAAAAACGGCTTTGCCACCACGGAATAAATCCTTCACTCCTAAAAATCTCTACAAAAAGTAGTCAGAGTTAGAGTCAGCGACAGCGCAAGATATTTTGTTAGTGTAAAGTGGAAACAATACAAAACAAGCTGTGCATTTGCATCATCATCGTCATCATCATCAGCACTCTAAAAAATCTTCGCCCAGATTAGGACATATCAACTCCCTAAAAACTCCTTCCCAGTTGCATTCAGAATTTTTTTTGTAAGTGACGTGCCTACGCAATCTCTCACATTTACTTTTTGTAATGAACCCTCCAATGTAAATACGAGGCGAAGAGTTAGAGTTTAACTTGATATGAATCTTTTGAGACTTGTTTGAGACTCTCAAGTTGCAGTGCACTCGCTCCGTCTTCGTTTTCCTTCTTTTCGTGAAAGATCAGCCATCAGCCAAATGAGAGAGAACCAGAGAAGAAAAGAATGCTCTAATGACGATACAAAGAGGAGCAGAGAAAAAAATTGGCTTATAACTTACACATTGTTAATTTTTTTGAATTGGGAAATACCACCTATTGTAAAAAAGGCTAAATACGCACTACGCTCATGGCTCATCCTCATCTTCACTCGGCACGACTAGGAACGGCGATTGCATGATGCTCCTTGTATAAAAATGCTGGTATTTTAATCGTATCATTTATGAGCATTGTTCCCTGCCTAGTACGAACTTTTTTTGGTCACTAGTGTCATTATCTCATTTGTTCCATTGACTTTAAAAGGAAAATTGGGAGATTTGAAGATTCCCCGATAATATATCCTTTAAAATATGATACTTCGGCATTCCACCACCAGCACCTGAAAAAAATTATTTTTTAAAAAATAAATGGAAACCTCGGCGTACTTTTAAAAAAGTGTCTCAAGTAATATAAGTAGCATCGCAATATTAAGGTCATCTTTGAATGTTGAATGGGAAGGCTAAGGCAAATATTATTGTATTTCGTTCATTTTTGGCTACCAAACAGCAAGAGCTATGCACATTTTGAGTGTAGTTTATACAGATGTCTGCTTCCAGTCTGGAGTACTTTATATATTTTTGACTTGGCAGCATTCCGAAACAGTTTTTGGATTTTTTTTATCCAGCAAAGGAATATTTTTAGTACCAAAAACTTGGAAAGCAAAAGAACTTTTTATACTCGCTTCACGAAAAATCTTTCAGCAGTATTGGAATTTTAGGCATGGAAGGACTCACAGTGAAAGTGTAATGCGCAGGTGGAATTCCTTTTTATCGATTTTCTCCCTTTCTTCCCTTTTCCCTTCCAACCACGAGCCGAAATGCTAGACCCGCGCTGAAAAGTAGATGGTATATAAAAAGCAAGTTATACTAACATTGCATCTTTCTTTTAAAAAAGTAGTAAAAGTTATCTCAAAACAAGACAAAGTTTCATAAAATACATTGTACATTGTACCGATATTGTTATTAAAAATGGTAAAATAGTTGAAAATATTTCGAAATTAAAAACGGGCATGTAGCATTTTGCAATTATGTATTTCTCATAAAATTCAAAAACGGGGATAATAAAATGGAAATAAAATGTAAAGAATGCTCCTTTACAATTAATTAAGGCGAGTTTACGTGCGCCGTTAAAAAGGCATTAGCATTCGCCAATATTTTTTTATTTACAAAAATTGCATCCTTCAAACCCATTGCTCATTGAATTGCTTGAAAATAAGAAGCTTTTTTTATCCTCTGTGGCTACATCCATAATACAGAGTGAAAACGTTGGATAAATATATTTTTTTCTGATTGTGGTGGTGGTGGTGCGTAATACAGAAATAAGGAGAGTTTTTGTATGTTCCCCATTGTTGAAGACTGCAGAGGAGTTGTGAGAAGCGCGAGGAGTAGAGATCGTACATTTGAAGTTGCTTTTTCGCTTCACTCCATTCTCTGGACATGCACCACTTGAGGCCAATGCGGATAAATGTTACTGCCTTGCTACATATGGAATCCATTACGTGTCTCAAAAGCAGCTTCAACCGCTACTTCCCAGTGAAAAGTTGGGTTTTGGGGTAGCAACTTTTTGAACACTTTGAGGGAACACACTGAACTCGTTCGGGCTGATGATGATGATGATGATGATGACGACGATGGTCGGTGGATGAAAAGGCAGGCTTTTTTTGCATGGCACAAAACGAAGCACAAATAGCTGGTAGCGAGCGGTGCACGTATTTTACACCGATTTTTTTTACTCCAAGGGAAAATACACCTTTTTTACTTATGGCTACATTTTTATTCTTATGAAATGTGTGAAGGTGCAAACAAGCCGTAAAATGGCAGTTTTCTCTTTAATATAATGCTAAATAGCTAAAAAAAATCTGCTCTTATAATTCATCTCAAAAAAGGAAGTTGGCAGGAAGTGCTGCCAAAGATTTATCATTTTTTTTCTTTATGCTATCTCCTAAAAAATAAAAAGATTATTTATTAGTGCTCCCGTATTTAACTTTGATTTAGCTAAGTTTTTTCCTTTTTTTAAAAGAAAATAATGTGTTGATGGACATTGCCTAATAAAAGTCGTGCTTTAAGAAAAATGATGAACTGCGCAAATATGCCATATGGGCAGTTTTGGCGGAGTTTTTACCTTCCTGATGAGCACTTCTTTTTAGGAATGCCATTGTCATTACAGTTTAAATAATCATAACTTTTCAGATTCATTCACACACTGGGCTGAGGAGGGAAGAAAGGAGGAAAAAAATGTGAGTGTGACTTGCTCTACGTGGAGCACACATATGAGGCGTTTAAGTAAATGTTTTCGTGCGCGAGGGTACGTTCCCAGATACACTTTTATACCCGAGCTGTGTGGATAATAACAGTAGTCTAAAAGTGTCCATAATAATAGTAAAAAGCGAAAACCACAGCATAAAAGTCATTTTCTCACTTTAGTTGATGGCGGTTACGACAATGAGAGCGGAATGCATACAACAAGGCTGTCATCAATAGTTCTAGTTTCGCATAAAATGAGCCTAGATTTTAAGACGAGATCTTCTCTCATTCCCTCCGACAGAAAAACGGCCTATGACATTATTTTATGGAGTGCTAAATAGTGAATGAAATCGTTTGCTACTTTACCCGAAACAACACCACTTTTGTATGATGACCAGGAGAAGTGTGCACTTTACATAGATTCACATTACCTAAAATATGTAGGCACATGTGTGTCGCGCAACAAAAGTCCAGTGCATATTTTTTGTATTCTCTCTTTTTTTTTTACTAAAAATGTCTTATTTAAAAATCAAAATCAGTACAAAAAAGTTGGCACTGTATAGCTCTCCATCTCCTCATGATTATATTATTTTTTGTGGGCATTGTTGAGCAAAGCTGAAAAGTAAATGAAAAATGCATTTTTGAAAACGCTCTCTAAATTTATTTATTTTTTCCACTCGGAGCAGATCAGGTTATATATCCATTTGAATCTAGAAAGGCAGTAAAAATGCAATAAAAAAGTAATAAAATTTCAACAATCAACTGCAAAGCTCCTATCTCTTTCAGCGGAGCTTGCAGCATGCAACTTTTTTTGTACTATTTTATGCTCCTCGTCCCTCAAACTGTGAACTGAATTGACAGCCAGCATAATACATCTCTTTCAATAAGAACTTTATTACTGCATCGCATCACATTGACGAAATGCCCAATGTTGCCAACCATCGTGGGTGTACCAACCTGAAAAAAAAGATAGGTCGCAAGAAAAAGGTCTCCCTCTCTTCTCTACCTGCAATAGCAGCTTCAGTTAAGATTGTTGAGAATAAGCCAAAGCCAATGAAATTTTTTTTATTCTGAAAGGGCTTTTACCTGTTGTTGTTATCACTTTTTATTTCGCGTCTTAAACAGGCTAAATGACGTCTGTAGAAGGGAATAAGGGAGAAGCGACTAGTTCCACAAGTGAGAGTGAGGCAGCCCGAGAATATTATGACAATAAGAATAATACTAGACATAATGTCGAGGACCACGTTGGAAATGAGGATCATCACCATCCCGACAATGACAATGGTTTGGCAATACTCCTCAATGAAATGCAATACAATAGGACTTTAGTTTTATAGTCCTTACGTCGAACGGTTGATCGAGAGTGTGTCAACTAACAACGACACCAAGACCAAGATGCAAGAGCAAACCAAACAGCATGATCATCATCGTCGTCATCATCATCCTCATCCCCGTCCCAAAATGCTCGTTCCCTCTACAATGTGAAAATTGGAATGATCATGACGATGATGACGGTGATTTTGGCCAGTTGATTCCTCATTGTACTTAAGCAGTCGGGATTTTCAAGAAAATGGGAAGTGCAGCTCATTGTGGTTATTGGTGTGTTTGCAGCTCAATAATAACAATGGCAAAAGGAGTATAAAATGGACACTTTTATTCTGGGATAGGCTCCGTATAGGTAGGTAGAAAAGTGTACAGAAAAACATTCCCGGTGGCTATTAAGGGTGTGGGATATATATTTTTTTTTCTTGGTGTTTTTTGAGGTCCCTGTGTTTGTCGGTGAATGCAAGGCAGAAACTGGCATTTTCTCTGATGGAATGGATCCTTAATAGAATTAAGACAAAAAAAGTTATGCCCTTTTTTTCTCTATTACCTTTTATGTAGTGCTGCTGCTGTGCTGTGTGTACTACTCTCTTGTCAATGTTTTTGTTACGGTACGGTGAAAACGCGGAGACAATAAAAATAAGAGTCAAGTGAACTTAAAGCTCCCTGATTTCATGACTATGACATTATTTAGTCATGAAAATTATGACATTTGCTCCTCCAAATTGTGTCATTTTCAACACTTCAAACGCATTTCCTTTTATTATTATACGTTTTCTCCGGCTGCCTTCATAAAACGAAAGAAATGGGAAAAGAAAGGTAGGGCTGAGCTTGTTATGATATCTATAAATGAGCTCGCCCTTTTCAGGTGTGTCTTCTCTTTAGGCATAGAATAAAATTGGTGGATTGGTAAGATCACTAAAATCCGAAGAAGAAAAAGGACTTCTTTTAGTACGCTGAGTCTAAGAGTCTAGGTGAGTAAGCTGTATAGGAATATATCAATGGAAATGAGTACGCAGTTCTCTCCAATAAGAAAGGCATGTCTTCAAGAAAAGAGCTGCAGTCGAATGATATTGATGATATGTCATGCAGACACGCTGTCCCAAATGAAAGACGTTTCAACGCAAACTTCAAAGCTGCTTTCATCCATTTTATCCAACCGTGTCCAACTCGACCTTGAATTTTTTAAAAATTCTTCTATTTGACAAAACTCATTCAATTACTTTATTATTTGATATACGTTTAACAAACTTACATTTTTATAGCTTTCTGCTCTCCACTTTTCTCGACATTCTTACTTTTACTTACTTTTATTCTGCTTATTATTTTCGCATTCATACATTTTTTGAAAGAAGTGGACAATTTGATACGGTAAAGTTTTGCTCTTTTTTTCCGATCCCATTTGAGTTAATTGTTTCCTACTACGTTGAGGTTCATTGCAAAGCCATTACCAATTGAATTTTACAATTGTAGCAAAATACATGTACCTAATGCTGATATGTTCGTGGGATTTTATTGGGAGCGATGAACGATACTAGTAAGTAGTATCATACTACCTATAACCGTATTGCAGTGAAATTTTTTTAAAAGGCCACTACTGGCCATAAAATTACTAACGGTTTAGTACGATAATAAGTGAAGTGAGTGGTGTTTACACTAACTCACTGCAAACGCATTTTACTAGCTGATAGCTTTACATGAATAATGGGAACATTAAGAAGTAATAGTCAAATTCTGTTGGCTGACTGATTTATGGTAGGTTAGCCGCACACCTTCCAGGTACCATCTACCAGCTACTCTCAATAAAATTGGCTTCCACATTATTAAAGCAATGCAACTAAAAATTTTTCTTGTCTGAAATTATTCACAAAATTCCAAGTAGAAAAAATTTTCGTACAACACACAAATAAATGGGATGTTAGTGTAAACATGGGGAATCGTAGGAAAACGTGTCTTATCTATTTACATACGCTCACGTAACCTTTAGCGCAAGTTTAAAGAATTTTAATCTAGCCCAGAAGAAAACAGGTCATTATTATCTCAGCGAAAAAAAAGCAGCCGCGCCTGAATAGCATAATATTTCATGTTCGTACAACACAGAAATAAATGGGATGTTAGTGTAAACATGGGGAATCGTAGGAAAACGTGTCTTATCTATTTACATACGCTCACGTAACCTTTAGCGCAAGTTTAAAGAATTTTAATCTAACCCAGAAGAAAACAGGTCATTATTATCTCAGCGAAAAAAAAGCAGCCGCGCCTGAATAGCATAATATTTCGTCAACGAGAAAAAAAAAAGAATAAACCCAAAAAAAATGTTAAATTCCTACCGGAAAGAAAAGCCAAGCCACATAAGCCCCATAAGCAGTACGGATATTAAATAACTTTTGAGAACACGAAAGAAAATGGATCTTTGTTGCTGTTTGTGCAGCTTGGATAAAAAATTCATTAGTTCTGTTTTGTATATCCACATTTTAAGCCACTTTGAAAGAATTCATTTTTCTCAAGGAAGCTTTTTACCCAGTGCAAAATGTAATAATGCTGAAGTATCCGTAATGGACAGTGGACTGATGATGAGTGGCGCACTAAAACGCGTGCTTTTACAAGGAGAGCTGTACCAAAATGAAAAAAAATCTTTTTTAGCCTTGGCTAAGCACTAAACCTGTCTGTGTACTTAATGCATCCCATATTCCCCATCCACTTTTTTTTACTTTCTGCAAATGGACAACTCCAATCTTATATCATTGAATATTTCACTCACTCTCTCTCTCTCTCGTACCCACTTCAGCATTCAATGTTTATGCATTATTTTCATTGTCATTGGAAGAAGAAAGAGGAAGAAGAAAAAAAATATTTTTTTCCATTATTTAAGTGGAAAATCGTCTTCTCCCTTTTTCCCCTTTTTCATTCTCATTCTCATCATCGTTATCATCGGATAAATAAGGATGCATAAAAATGCTCATAGTACTGACGTGTACTGAGAGCCTTCTTGTAAAAAAAATTTCTGTTTGTGTTGTATTTTATACAAAAATCCTTTTTTTTCTGTAAACAGAAATGAAAGGGAAATGATACAGGACATGCCCGCGGATATATTTGACCATGCGGACGTATAGCGAGTGAGAATACATTTTTTCCTACTTTCCTCCTTTTTTTTCCTTTTTGTCGATTTGGTTATTTTTACGAGAGTGTGATGGGCACCCATCAACTCTTATTGTGTCATCATCTCCCCATGAACAACCGTTCAAAAAGAAAGCATCTTTGGAAGAATCTCTCAGGGAAAAAAAGGAATCTCTTTAGTAAGTCAGCAAATAATCGGCAGCACCCATCAACTCAGGCAAAAAAAAATATTCTCGCATTTTATGACATGATATAAGTGCTCGGGTATATAAAAAAGAGCTATGCCCATTCATAGTCGCTCTTCTTCTCCGTATTATTATAGAAGTGCTCTTTCTCCATGCAATTCCTTTAGCGAAAAAAAAATGCACACCAGAGAGAAGAAAAAGGAATAATAATAATAATATTAGGTTTTTTCTTCAGATTGGAGAAGAACGAGCAAACAAATACGCATCATCGTCATCCTCATATCATCATCATTCTTTTCCCTTTTTTATGCCATCATCATTATATCCTCATCTCATCGTTTATTTTAGTTCCCATGTATTTTCCATTTCTTCAAGAAAACAATCTCGCAAAGAATCTGACTGAGTGGTAGATGACTCTCGGAGATATACGTTTTATTTTTACGTAAACACTCGCAAGCTATATTATTACGGTTGTGGTGGAATAGAATAAGATTGGGGAAAAGAGGGATGCGATGCGGGTTCTATTATTATTATTGCTGGGATGGAGTGATGGTGTTGTTACAATTCCCACTTATTTTATATTGTTAGCAGAGCAATGTATGAAAAAAAAAGCAAATACCTACATATTTTGTTTTCATTTTATTCTCCTTTCTCACCCTAATAAATGTCGGGAGTAAAAGTCTGCGGATATTTCAATTTAGCTCAGTCTGGGAAATGCTAAAAAAACTATCTGATGAATCTCAAATGAGAAATTGTTCCTTGAAATTATTTTTTTCCTAAAGAAAAGAAAAGGAAAATTCTCCCTTTTTCCGTTTTAATAAAAAAGTACGGTGAAATATATGATTTCGCGCAAATGTTGCAAAAGGAATGTCGAGATTTTCTGTTGTGGAAATCAGGACAAAAATGTAGTCAGTTTTTTTACTTTGATTAAAAAATTTAGTTAAATATTGTCGTTTCCTTTAAGTCTGCATAGTTTACTGTTTTTGTTGTGGATTCCGATTGCAGGTGTGCGACAGACTATGGTTGCGTGCTTGCGAAAAAAAATATTCGCAATAATTTACATCGGTCGAATCTAGATCCAGATACCAACGAAAAAAAAGTAAAAAGGAATCTTATCATCGAACATTCCTTCAGTTCTCCTAAATACTAGTAATTCTCACCCTAACGTTATCTTTAAATATTGAAGTAATTGAAGTTATCTGTTTCATGAAAAAAATGTGTTTTTTGGCTGGTAAAAGTACATTTTTTAAAAAGAGAGTATTTTGCCTCTAAACCAGAAAAAGGAGATTACGAAGAGAGGGCGAGAACGAGTCTTGGAAAGTTGTCACTATGGGTCGCTATGCATGCCGCGAGAAGAGTACGGTCGGTCTTGGCTCTTGGCTGGCTGCTTACTTCATACTTCGCTCATTGCTGAAAACTCCAGAGAGGGGAGCTAAAATGCCTTTTTTTACATGGGAGAGTGTACAAATGTTCACTGCGATGTGTTAACTTCATATTATGCATCTCAAGTTCATAATAACACGCAGCGGTACAGAAGCTTTGAGAATTTTCAGTGCCAGCACCAGAAGAAAATTCTGAACGCACCAGAGCCAGTTTTCCTTCAATGCTGTGAGATACGGACAAAGGCGAAGTAGGAATCGCAGCGGGCTTCTACACGGAAAGGGTTGTGGTACGGCAATGACTTTTGGGCTGAGCAAAAGAGCGCAAGGTGGTTCGCTACTTGCTCTGTGATTGGCCCCAGCTGTTGATACGTCATTACTTTATGTTGCCCACAAAAAAGATCTCTCCCTTAGCGCCGTATACTTTTCGAAGCTGGCGTAATCTTTCCATTCTCTGGCTTTTAGCATGCTGTGCCAAGCCATCCACCAGAAACAAAGTCTACTTGTATCACTTCTAGCAAACTCTTCTCGCTCAAAGTAAGTATGCTCTGTCAAAGGGAGTGCATAAAGACGCTATGCAGAAAAAAAACTTGTTTTAACTTCTATGCAAAGTTTTCTCACTTTTTTTGTCGGCTATTCTGGAGCTCTGGAACATGCTTGGTTTTCAAGTCAAGTTGTATACCGAAAGAGTCATTCAGTAACTACTCTGGATAGATTTTCGACATTTTCTCCTGCGCCCACCAGGACACTCTTATGAATTTCTGTGCTCGGAAAGGCTCTCTACTCCCCTCGGGTAAAATTTCTGTCCTATCGAAATACCTGCAAATGCCCTTTTCCCTTTTTGTAAATTGTAAATGTGATGAACTAGCGTTAAAACAAAACACTATTTTGTCCAGGATGAAAAAAGCGACACAGGGTATGCCAAAAATGTGCTCTCAAGATTTCTCTCCGCTTGCCCGTTCATTTCTGACGGAATAAAAATGTTGCAATTGTATCTGGCGAAAAGGAACTTTCATTCCAGCAATGAAATGCACGTGCTCATGCTACCAGAGCTCGAAAGCAATTATTTCATTTGAAAAAAATGTTTCTGAATAACTAAAAAGTATTTTTTTTCTGCCCGGATATATATATATTTTTTTTACATAACTCATACTAAAAAATAATTTTTATCGAATTGAAATGCACCCAAATATAGTGCAAGTTCAGGCTAAAAATCAAAACAGCATAATTTTTATAGTAGCATCTACCGCAACAGCCGAAACAGCATCACGCTCTCAGCCAGCAACCAACTTGACGGTCAGCCCAATACTAAACA
>JAHZND010002052.1:0-12039 GCA_027744115.1 Acrocyrtus sp. NNG-2020
GAATTTCGAAAGGCGAGGTGGTTCAATTTCCCCCTTTCATCCACTAAATTACGTAAACAGGAATAATAACAATAAGGCACGAAAGCAGAGCTCTTCTCCACTACGATCCCCTTCGAAATTCAATCCGACTGCGTATGTTACCGAGAAAAAACAGAAGCAAAGTGCGATAGCTAATCAAAGGTCAGGCCAACCTAAAACTCGTTAAATTACAAGTTTTCATGTCACCCAATTTCTCTTAGTCTCAAAATCATCCAAATTGTATTACAAAATTGAATATGGAATCAATAAAATGTATGCTATGCGAATTTAATTTGTCTATGCATTAAGTCTGTAAAATTCTTCCTCAGATTACAGAAAATTGAAGCACGTCTGCGAACAAATTTGCGGACAAGGTCGGGCTCAAGGAGTGTACCGTGTGATTTGCGGTTACGTGTTTAAAGCAAAGAACCGGAGTCTGTTTCGGTTACAAACTTCACTACTTGTGACTATGTTTGTTTAATTATAACTTTTTAAGAAAATTATTATACCCATAACATAATAATAAAATATTTACACGTTTTGGTAAAAGTTCATTCAGCGCATGAAAATTCATATCATCTTGTGCACCTTTGTCATTCACCTTTGCATCACCTTCGTAATAACTTCATCCTCATTCATTTCACCCACAGAACTTTTTTTGTTGCATTAATGCCATCTTTCAAAGAAAAGCATAATGACTTGAGTGAACCAGTGACCAACAAACCAACTTTTCTCAAAGTGATCACACAGGGGAGAGCCTCAGCCCCAAAAACCCATGTGAGCGCACAAGTGGCGAAAATCATATGCTTTTGGGCTTTCTTCATTCTTGTTCTTGCTCTTCGGATTCGCCCATTCTCGGAACGTGAAATGACTACAATTCAAGTTGCAGTGTACATGCTAGCGCCATATCATTCCCACCTCACATGTCTTTAACCTTCCAAACTCACACTATAACTATAGGCGAGAAATATTTATATTTTTAGAGCAGCTTGGAATAGGTTTGGAGGATCTCCCCATATTACATCCAAAACCCTATTTTCTAGGCTCTCGTGTGCTACTGGAAGTAGGGCAATAGTGCCAATTCGTTCTGAGAAAAAGTACAAAGCAGCGAGGAGGAAGTTATATAGATAGTCGGCTACTCGAACTCGGGTTCCACAAAAAAAATTACTTTCCTCCATGCACTTTTATTTCCTCCGAGTAGTGTATGAATGTAAATACTAAATACGAGAGGCATTTACTTTTTTATAGTGTTGTAGAATTCATAAGAGAAGCAGTAAATTTTTAATGGTGTATAGTAGTAGCGCGGTCAAGATTATTGTATTTCGTAAATGATCAGTATTACAAAGATAGTGGAGTGTATTTTGTTGGAGGTGGCTCTTTATCGCAGTCGGATTCAGTGAAATTGTAATTCAAAACATTGCTTTATGGGAAGAGTGTCCATGTTACCAAATAAGTTCCTAATTACAAGTTTACGTTGACAATATTCAACTAAATTAAATAATTGCTGATTTTATAACAGGTAGGTTTACGAAATATTTATGTTAAATACCATTATCAGCTGATGAACATATGCTTACCTTTATTTACGTGTAGATAACATTTTGGTAATTTCATTGTTTGTGTACAGAAAGTTGATAATTTGCATGTTCTCCAAGCTGTTTTCGGCACATGCTTTTTAATAGCACAACACAAGAACAAGTAATTATTGTGCTTTTATGGAATTTTAGAAAGATTTTGAGCCAAGCCGGGACTCAGGAGAATTCGTGATTTAAACTTGGAGTATAGCAATTGGAATACTTTCAAAGCAATAATATTAATTCAAGTTGAAAGCAAACTCGGACCGTCGAAATGGCTTCTGGCGTATTTCGTAGGATCTTCGTAAGTGCATTTAATTTTGATTTCACTCAAGTTGCGATCTTTATCAAATTAAAGTAGAATATACTCCATACTGATGTGACCGAATGCGTGCATTTATTTATTTGTCCCAACAGCCTATAAACCGCAACTATCATAATGTACGTTTTTCTTCCACACGAACTGTGACCTTGATCCCCGGTGATGGGATTGGTCCTGAAATATCAGCGGCAGTTCAAAAGATATTTGCAACAGCTCAGGTAATAAATACTATAATAAACTACCATTCGTTAATTTTTAATAATAACACGTCATTTTCATACATATAACAATAATTTAACTCCTACAGGTACCAATTAGCTGGGAACCAGTTGATGTAACACCTGTGAAGGGCCCTGATGGAAAATTTGGCATACCACAGAAAGCTATTGATTCTGTCAATAAGCATCAAATAGGTTTAAAGGGGCCCCTTATGACTCCGATTGGGAAAGGACATCGTTCACTAAACTTGGCTCTCAGAAAGTAAGCAAAATGGAGTAGTAGAATAACATCAAGATTAAGATTCTTTGGAGAAATAGTTTTAATAATAGTTTTACTGCTTCACAGAGAGTTTAACTTGTATGCAAATGTAAGACCATGTAAGTCACTGGAGGGCTATGAAACGCTATACAAAGATGTTGACGTTGTAACCATAAGAGAAAAAAATAAGCATCAAATAGGTTTAAAGGGGCCCCTTATGACTCCGATTGGGAAAGGACATCGATCACTAAACTTGGCTCTCAGAAAGTAAGAAAAGTGGAGTAGTGCGATAACATCAAGATTCTTTGGAGAAATAGTTATACCTGTTTTACTGTTTTACATAAGTAACTAATTGTCTGTGACGTGGTGACTTGAGCTTCGAATTATCGAAGCAGTTCAATCGAATAAGTTAATGGTCAGGCGACCAACATTATTATCACAATGAATTGTAAAAGCCTTCGTCATTTCTAATGTCATTAGGCGAATGTCCGATGGTCTTTTCCTGCGATGCTGCCGTGAAGCAGCCAAAAAGTTTCCAGAAATAAAAATGGAAGAGAAATATTTGGACACTGTTTGTTTGACAATGGTGCAAGATCCTTCACAGTATGATGTACTAGTCATGCCCAACTTGTATGGTGACATTTTATCTGACCTGTGTGCTGGATTAGTGGGAGGCCTCGGCTTAACACCTTCTGGCAACATTGGTCTTAATGGTGCCATATTTGAATCTGTAAGATTTACTGTTAAATTGTATTGTACTAACATAACACTATGCTTAGTTGAAGAAATCAAATGATGTAAACAAAATTATTAATTATATAGGTTCACGGAACTGCTCCGGACATTGCCGGTCAAGATAAAGCCAATCCAACCGCACTTCTTCTGTCTGCAGTAATGATGCTAAGGTAGGTTTTCGTAATATCTATACAACATTGCCAATTGCCACCGTGCAACAGACAGAGCTGGAGATCCTTGCCATGCACTGAGTTTAATTATAATCTCATTTTAATAGGTATATGGAGATGGGAACTTACGCTAGCAAAATTGAAAAGGCTTGCTTTGATGTAATTAAAGAAGGAAAGACCCTAACTGGTGATTTAGGCGGAAGTGCAAAATGTTCGCAATTTACGGATGAAATATGTAAAAAGATTGAGTCTTCCTAAAAGTCAACAATAAGGAGATCTAAGTTATAATGAAATAGATGCAATCCTTAAAAACAATAATGAATGCCTACAGTTGCCATTCGTCGATACATGAACTACTAGTTTTTAGGGAAAGTGAAGCATTAAAAATCAGTAGTTTTTAAAACATTTTGATTTCGATTAAACAACACAAAAAAGTCTTGTAGTGAGAACAATAAAGTAAGGAAAAACATTTATGAATACGATGTATCTGCCAGTAATGGTTTTATTTATACGCTATTTTGGCAATGGAGAAACCGAAATTAGTGGCCAAACCTAAGTTTAAAATTTCATGTTATATACTAAAACTAGCAGAGTTGGAAATTAGAATGTACTTGTTACACATATAGTTGTACAGTACTCGTGCTCTATAAAATACAAATGTTACTATGATTTTTGTCTTTTGCCCCTACACAAACCGTTTCCGGTGTCTTTGCTTTCACTTCAATGTCATTTGTACGCGACGGGGTATGGACTTTGATTTGTTCTTTAGAAAAGAGTTTTGCAATGTTTGTTTTTTTCATTTTCTGGCGGCAACAGCACGTACAATTTTAAAGATCTTATTGCAGTCGCGTCGAGTCCTACAAGTGTTAATAAAGCAAATAAACTTTAGTAAAAGACAAGAAATGTGTCCAATGCCAAACTTCGATATACTGCATAGCTGAATGACAGGCAATATGTGAAAACTGACAAGCAGACCAATTGTTAAAAACCATGTCTGCCTATAGTACAAATTGACAATCAGCCTAGACAATCCGAGAGTGGTTGAATAGAGCTATATGCATAAAATAAAGTAATTTATAATCTGTTAAACTTGAACTCAAGCAGATCTGAAAAATACACAAGCAGCGCTTTCCTTAATAAGCCTCTTATCCAGCTTGAGAAAAACAGATTCGTAGAAAACTAAACAAAAACCTTCTTGCCTTGATCTTGTCCTGCTTCCTTCGTAAAAACAGCCACGCGATTTTGTTGTTTGGAATACTTTGTGAGCTGATTCTCAGACGAATTCTGCAAGCCCTCTATTAACATAGCTTATGGGTAAGTCTGCAACCACGAGCCGCGAAACTATCACATAGTTGCTGCTATCGTGCTATCTAAATAAATACATAGTCTGAAAAGGTGCATGAAATGACAAAACCTTTGCTCTTTTCTAAAGAAGCATGTATGTGATTCTCGGGCTGCTGCTTCTCTCCCTCCTCACTCCTCCGCTAGTCAAGAGCACGGCATCGTTTGGCGAAATAAGGAAAATCCTTGTGGAAATCGAGCTATCGATCAGGCAGCAAACTAATGCGTCATCGACCTTGAAAATGTGTTTCTACGTAACACTGCCACTCAGCAACTCACACAGAGGAGCGGAGAGGAAAGATGGCAAAAAACATCAAGATTCTCGTACATGTTAAGTGCAAACCTATGAAAAGCGTATGCTTATTATAGAGGGTTCACCTCAGCTCACTTCTACGGCCTTTTATACCTATCGCAAAATCACAATTATCATTTTTATTTATCATCGTAAATGAGTGTGTACCCAGTCATAAAGGTAAAGGATATGCAGGGAACTACAATCTAGATTTTTTAATCTAAATCTTCCAGATTAGATTAGATTTTTTTAAATCAGATTTAATTAATCTGTGAAAATTTGAGTAAAAAAATCTAATCACTTAATCTAATCTGGAAATCAGATTTGCTGAAATTAATCTGATTTAATTAATCTGTCAAAAATATTTAATCTAAAAAAAATCATATCTTTAATTTTGGCAATGGTATATCATGAACCTGGTTAATTGTAAAATATAGCTTTATAGTTTGCAAAAGTCTCTATCTGTGCAGTAAGCATTAAGTATGGGAATATTTTCTGGCTGGTTGTAAGATGCCAAACCGCACCAGAGAATTTCAAAATTATTTTTCTAAAACCACTTGCTTTGTAGCAAGTATTGGTCACAGCGTAACGATATGCAGTTACACTTGTTACACGGTTGCACATATTCATTGCGGGGAAAGGAAAAAAGGAAATAATTTGCCATCGGTAAGCAGAAGCAACCGACCGTGGAGCATATACTGTTAAAATACCGTGAAAATTATCGTATCAAAATATCATATATCGCCGTTTATTACACCTTATCTATCCTCAAATTGTGTAATTTTTGAAAAAAAAGAAGACAGCTGATTACATGCTAGAGACAGACTACTGACTCCATAGTTGAATTCGTGAAGGCTAAATTATGATTCTCAGTTTCATTCTTTTCCTGAAAATTCAGTTTAAAAAATGTTCTTCATGCCATAATGAACATAGGCATGTAAATAGGTGTTCACTCTCAGTCTCAAAGTGATGGAAAAGGAAAGCAAATATCAACCAACAAGGATGAAGGAGGTAATTTTCTAAACGAATTTCTGCCAGTCGCTTGCCTCCCAGTTTAGTATCAGCTTGCATTTGTATTGCAGTTTTCCTTGTTTCGACTACGGGCTATGCACTGTTCCTACCAACTCTGAAAGCATCTCGAACACGCTTGTACAGTGTAATAAATAAGTAATGAAATGAGAAAACAAGGTATATTCCTTTTGCTTTCTCCTTTCACTTTTGGAAAACGAGTCATTTGCTACACGTTATTAGCAGGAAAAGTTCCGAATGTTGTAATGTTTTCCTTGTCATTGACCGCAATAGCATGAGACTAATTAGAGTTTGTGAAAAGCATTCCATGTATCTAAAAAAATCTGGAATGTAGGCACTAGGCAGTGAGTTTGACATTTAATCCTTGCTGACTTCGATGATGACATTTACGGAATTTATGCACACGCAATCCGAAATACAATAGAACAGAATAATAAAATCAAGCATTGTGATGATGATGACGTCAGCTTTCTCCTCTAAAGGTCTAAAAACCGGTATGCCGATGTGATCTTGAGGAAAGTTAATTTATACAGAGACTCTGCTACAGAAGCGCACACCACAGCATCGTGTGCAGAATTCAATCCAGCCACGCTACATGTAAAGGTACATGCCGTATATGTCACAAAGATCAGGACTCATTTTCATGATAACTATGTTTTGCCAATATTGTAAAATGTGTTCAAGCAAATTTTGGAACAACGTAATTTGTAGGACTGTTTTCATTGGTAATGGTAAAACAGGTGGTTTAAAATGGAAACACTCAACTACGTACTACTACGTAGTTCATAGGTTTAGGTAACCTGTGACTTGGAATAAGACTTTATAACGTACCTATTAAAGAAATGAGATAAGGAACGTAAGACTTTCTTATCGTCATATTACGTCATGCTGGTTCTCGCGTGTTTATCAAAATGCATACAATTGCTAATGGTGAATGATGTACCTATTTGTAATACTTGATTGTAACATACATTAAAACAGAATTAGATTCCTGAACACTCCAGGCGTCCGATGTTTAAACCAGACGATAATGAGTGTGGCGCCTATGTGATAATTACTGAGGATTCTTTATTTGCACAAATATCTACATACAGATTTGCATAGTTGCAGCCGATGGTTGGACTTATAATAGAAAACAGACAGCATTAAGATTCAAATACCGCCAAGAGTAAAATCCCCAGCAGTTTTCTTGATAATGAGTCAATAATGACTAATCCTGGAAGAAATTACCTATATCGATTTCACTAAGAAATGGCTCTAATTCTCATACGATTTGAGGCTAAATTGAGTACGAATCTGAGCCAATTAGACTTTTCTACACACACTTAAATACATCCAGTAGGTATGCACATTACCCTATACGTAATACCTACCCACTCTATAAAGCTTCATTGGTCAAATTGATGGATAAATCTAGCACTTAAAGGTGCAATGTGAGAGGTTGCATGTTACTAACGAAGAAGGCAACTTTTATGAAGCCACTTATAAAGTCTGCATGGTACTATCCTTCTCACCAAGCGCTGCTAAAATATTCATGGCTGAGTCATGTCGTGCCAAATGGTTGGTTGTTATTAGAGCTCTAACATAACGCTACCTGACATTCTACTTGGAGCTACCAAAAAAGTCTACCTCTAGGCTCTTTTTTGAAAACGTTTTTGAATTCATCATATTCATGGACTTTCATTGTTGGGAGCTGTGTATCCTGCTGTTCTTCTGAAGTCTACAGCGTAGTTACTTTGTTGCCTGCAAAAATCAAGGTAAGCAATCTCCTCCTTTCCTTGAGGGTTTCTAAAATGCAAAACAATGTGCATAGTAGGAATACTAGGAATGTCACACACATCACGTCATCATCGTCCAACTTAATGATTTAGTACAAGACGAAGACGAAGGACTAAAACCTGCTGAACTTCTTATTAATAGTATATGGCATGAATGAATCTGGCGATTCGATGATCTCTGGTCTCTCAAAAATTTCGATATGCTTTCCACCTTATGCCATACCAGACGGACCAAATACCCACTGGTTATTATTATAGGCATCGATATACATCCGTAAATGTAGTGGCTTTTGGTTTTGGTTAGAATTTAAGTCGTAATATCAGGACATGCGAATATTATTGCGAATGTGAGCACAAAATCNATGCTTTCCACCTTATGCCATACCAGACGGACCAAATACCCACTGGTTACTATTATAGGCATCGATATACATCCGTAAATGTAATGGCTTTTGGTTTTGGTTAGAATTTAAGTCGTAATATCAGGACATGCGAATATTATTGCGAATGTGAGCACAAAATCGTATTAACGTTGTTTTTCATGATTAGTCATAGCCATATCAGCCAGATAAAAATTATCAGCAGCACTTCTGCTGGCTGACGAATATTCTCGTACTACATTTCGTCAGCAAAAACTGCATAGGAATCCGCCTGTGTCATATTACTGCACATCAAATTAACCAGCGACGATACATATTACCTATCACGTAAAAAGGGTTGAAAGAAATACATAGAATTTGTTGTATTTTAAGAGTTGAAAGATTGGAATGAGTTATACCAACGTTTTGTCTGTTGCTGAAGTTAATACTACGTACCTCCTATTATTTCTAACTGAGCAAGGGTCAGTCGTATCAGAACCAGAATATACGGATACGTATGCAAAAGTTGAGAACTGCGTCATCTTCCAAAATGTTTTGAAGAGGTTGGTCCAATCCGTTCACGTGTAGCAGATTTGGCAATACAGAAAATATGGCAGGGGAAAACGGGCATTGTTAAGCTTTTAATAAGTTTGAACTTGCAGCGTTTTGCACGCTTATGTAATGCACTTTCTTTAGTAGTGCCACTCTACCAAGTAAGCAACATTCCAAAGAGCTGGTTTTTCTACTAGAAGAAATCTGCTCATTTTGTGGTTTGTTAGCGATTTCGCATACATGTACCAGCACCAGCTTACTTTACGCTTTGTTTAAATCCAGCAGGACTGAAATGAAAACTGCTGCGACGAGTGATGCATGATACAGGTTGGAGTGAACTGATGACGAAGATACTTTGCAAAGTTTGCAGAATATTTGTACGGATTCTTTCAAAGGTAAAGTACATGCTTATAAAGTGTCCTGCTGATCTTGATTCTTACAAGAAAGGTGCATTCAGCTCTGGGTTGGGTAAGGTAGGTTGGTAGGTGGGCCAGTCATACAAACAATCGAAATGACTTACAATAATAACTATTACGTATTTCGCTCGTACGTGTGGCTCTAATCTGAAAGCACTTTTGTGTTATCCCGTTCTGCTATTATTATGCCCACAGCCAGGATATCATCATCATGAGTAAACTTTTAGCCACTTAAATGGAAGAGGCAGATATGTCGATAGGCACAAAGTGAGAATAAATGCTTCGCATCAAAATACATAAGAAAGGCTTCATTATCCAAGAAGCTGATTAGGCAAGGTTCCATACAGTCTTTAACTGAAAATCTCGCCACGTATATCTAAAGGTATTAAGAGAAGCAGTATGTAAAAAAGAGTCAGTAGTTCTATGTCTTGCTATTGCATTCCCGTATCTTAACAATTTTTTTAAAACCATTATTATTCCTTCAAGTTCTGAAACGCTTGCAGAGAAAAGTAAAACCTTTTTTTACAGTTTCTCCTTCCATTCCACACTGACTATATACCGCTAATAAAAGCATTTTCACATATTTATCTCATTGGCTAAAGTTTACTTTAGAAAAACGCGTAATAGACTCATCGTTGTCATCATCATCATCATCATCGCTGCTGGCATCATCATCGTCACTTGAGAGCTCTCTCTGAGTCACATATTATTATACATATGGACTCACTCACCAAGTTACAATTACTCTCGTTCGCGTACCATCTGCACTTCTCCTCTGCATGCATTTTTAGTCGTAAAGTCGTAAGCTGTACCAGAACCAGACTGGCTACACAGAAGTAGTTTAACTTTTAGTAAGCGACTAGTGTTGTGTCATACCATAGGATATTTTAGGGAAGGTTGGAAATGGAAGGTATGGAAAATGGAATCGATGCTTTGAAGGTGTACTCCACCACCACTTCTCCTCTCACATGCTCCTTACATAATTTCGGGTGTTCGTTCATACAAAATCTTATTATACGCACAGCAGCGAACAGCGCTTTCGTACCTCACTACTTCGCATAGATACATCGCGATCGCGTCGCTTGTATTAACTACATTTTTTTATTCCAAAAGCAAAAAGAGAACATTGCTGAGAATTCTGCATGTGGATTGTGGATATACTACAATTTAGCATGTACATGACGACAACCACGAGCATTTTCTATCATATGCGACGAAGTAGGTAAGGAAAGGAGTAACTCTCCTCGTTCCTGATGTTGGATGTCCTGACCAGTCTACGTTTTCACAATGGCTATAATGAAACTTATGAAACTAGGGAAAATTTTTTATAAGCTCTCCATCTGGCCTGGCCTATCAACAACATCACGGAGAGTAGTAGTGAATGTGTGAGGTTCTGGAAAAAAAGAGGAGAGTCGTGTGACGAAGGCATTCCGTCGGTCGACGCGTTTGACGATTCACTCTGCCATTGGGGCCCATGAGAAGTGACGACGAGACACGTAAGTCGCTCTTTGAGGATTCCCTTTCTTTTCATTAATATTGCCATCATACAAACATATTTCTCTTTTTGCCTATATGGTGCTCTCTCTCTGGTGGCTCTTCTCAATTCTCTCACTTTTTCCTATATAAGCTCACCACTACTAGTGCTAATATTAAGAATACATACATAAGTGAATTTTTTTTCTTATATATACCTTATATTTGATTTCATTCACTGTGTCAGCTTTTTCCAAAGCATCAACATCATCATGATCCACATCGTGTAATCATCATCATCGTCATCATCAACAAACATCCTTCCTATCACACACATCTGAAAAAAAGAAGAGCACATCAACATTTTTATTTCATTTCGTAGCATTCTTCGTTGTTAAGTTTGCTGTTTGATAGTACTTACTACATTTAGTACAAAGTACAATCATATTATTATAAAGACAGGAAGGGACACATTTTCGCAAACTTTCTTCCATCCTCCACGGATCTACATGATATATTGATATTATTGATGTTTGTGTTTGGTGCATGTGCTACACAGTGACACACACTTTACCTCTCCTGTACAGACTACGTCAACGCGATATTTTCTCCAAATAAGAATGTAATGTATCAGCAGCAGCAACTACCAAAAAGCGTAGTTTAACTAATTCTGACATTTTTTTGAGGAGATACTTGAATGAGAAAAAAAACTTCCTCCTCCTCATGGAAAAGAGTTGAAACTGGAGAAGGAAAAAAAGCAAGTTAACGTCTTCACTAACCTGTGCTTTGTCAGACAAGGGCAAATTGATCAGATATTATCGATTTGATATACACCAGATAAAGATAACCACTAAAAGGAGAGTAAATACTGACTGAACTTGTCGCTATAAAGTCGCCTAAAAGAAGTTGAATGAATGACTGAATGTTGTTGGACAGTTGTATGCTCCTTGAGTCGTGAAATGTGCACGAGGGATATACTACTAAATAGTATAAATGTAAATCATGCCTGAAACTGACTCATCCCCTAACTCTCATGGTTTTAGTAAAATGGTAAATCTTTTTAATATATATTTTCGTAAATATGAAATGTAGATGCTAAAAAATATATGGCGTTAAGTTGTTAAGTATGAGTTCTCATTGCACAGCTAGAAAAGAGTCCCGACGTTAATTAGCAGGCAAGAAAGGTTTGTTTGTCTAAATGTGAAATGTCACGTACTCGCTCACAACTCAACTAAATTGTACTGTTGCAGGTCTATTGCGCACTGTTGCATTGCTGACCTTAACCCTCTTGTGGAGTACAATGGAAAATAGAGTAGTAGCGAATTTGCGCGGAATTAGTAGCTTTTTTAGAAGTTTGACCAGAAAGTAATAAAAAAATTCAGAAAGATCAAGTCTAAATTAATGGAGATGGAAATAAAACCATAAAGCAGTTTCCACCTAGCCTATATCACATTTTACTATTTTTACTTGGTCATGGAACTAATCACATGTATTCGGTACATA
>JAHZND010002053.1:0-15506 GCA_027744115.1 Acrocyrtus sp. NNG-2020
GCTTTTGTACTGATTGGGCTAAAGTGCAAGTAATAAATGTAATTTAATTAACTAATTATTAATTAGGTAAAAACTAAAAATACCTAGTGACCCAGTCAAATAAATTGAATGAAACACACCACTTTCATACATATTATATTGTCTGGTATCTAAAAGTCATTATAGTGGCAATCATTTCAACAAACAGTAAATGCATAATGCATGTAATGTTAAGTGTGTATATTTTACTTGCCTCAACTGTTGTCTGACCTTCAACAAGTTTATTATTTCTTTAGAATTTACTGATTAACAACAGAATAGAAACAACTCTCGATCTCGATTGGCCCAAAAGAAATTCTCCCATAGTTTAATAATTTTTAGACTTGAGGGCATCACTTAGGTATCTTTGCATCGAGTACCTTGAATATTACTTATTTTCGAAATATTATCTACTAGCAAGTGGCTTGGTAAACATTTTGTTTCCAGCATGGCTCCTTTGGAATCTTCTACGGGAACTACCTTGGACAGTGTCTTCATACAAACTGCTGACAAAATTAGTACCAAACCCCAAATAAATCCAGTTAAGCCAATTTCCAGGAAAATAGTCACTGAATGCAAAATTGCACGACAATTTCGGCCCTTACTATATATTATGAAGTGCTTCGGTGCCTGTCCGCTAAAATTTATTAGCGACGAAGGTGATCACTTGCATTACCAATTTCAATGGATGTCTCTTTCTATGCTTTTCTCGGTAATCTTTGTAAGTCTTCACTTATTTCTATTTATTATTTGGGATTGCAACACCATTTTCGAAAGTAACTGGCCTGTAAAAATGTAAGCCGACAAATGTACAGTTTTTATAGCCCTTACTACAACATTTTCCATTAAAACATCTAAAATAAAATATCTGCAGCTTAACCAAATCTTAATTTATATATTAGTTTTAGGCCACTTGACAACTCTACCAAGAACTGGATTCGTAGTGAATCTTTCAAAGGTTCCGAACTGTTCAATATTCTCAACAAAATCATGCGCTCTACCTTTCCCATCTACAGCTGTACAATAATAGCTTCTCATTGGTTTAATCTTCATCATTTCTGTCAATTTGTTAACAATTGGTCGCAATATTTTTCTAAGTTCGAGAGTGCGTTCTCATCTTGTTACACCTGCAAAATTGATTTGACCAGGGCAAACATTGTGTACTTTGCTATTTGGTTTACTCCGGTAGTCTCCTCATTTTTTCTCCAAAGCCCGTTCAATCACTTTGCTCAAGATGCGGATGTCAGATTGCCAGCATTTCTGGGAGTATTCTTTGGATATTGGCAACTGCTGATGGCTGCCACTGCACGTTCGCTGTGTTTTATCAGAGATTTTTTAATTTTGGAATGCATACGGACAACTTATCAACAGATTCAGTATGGAATTCAGGCGCAACTAGAAAAAGCCGAATCAAATTCGGACGATGTTGAAAACTGGCTTAGTCTAATTAAATTTATTCGGGAGCAAATATTTCACGCCCAGAAATGCATGAGTTGGCCTAATCTCCACAACATCCTTGAAATTTTTCAAAGTTTGCTACTCATGTTCTCCATAGCTATATTCCTTTATATGGGCGACAAACTGTGGAGTGCTGGAGGCAGTTTTCTGACATTCGCAGGGTTTGGTGCTCTATTCTTCATTTTCTCCTTGAATGAAAAAACAACAGCGATCGGAAAAATTATCGCAGTGGTCTGACTTTAAACCTTAATACATTTTGAAATTGCATTTGAAACGAAGTTAGTTAACTCAATGATTTTATATTTAACGACAGGAGGACTGCATCGCCCAAGCCATTTTAATGGCGAATGTGTCCGAGAGAGACATTTATGCCCGTCTCAAGGTCAGGAATTCCGAGTTGGTCTTTGTTTTCCTCAATCATTTAGTTGCTCACACCAGATTCATTATATTAATGGATTGATAGCTTGTTTCCTGTTTTAGATGAAAGTACTGCATGATCTTTTGCTCAACGACCCAATCGAAATACGGGTTGGAGATATGCTTACACTCAACAAGCGCCTCATACTATCGGTAAAGTATTCTGGACCTTCTAAACCTTTCGTTTCATTATTTAGAGATGAGATATAATGAATAATTTATAAATTTAATGTTTTCAGTTCTTCACTCACATTGCTACATATATGGTTGTAATTCTTCAATTTGCAAACTCCTAAGCACGGATAAATTACGAATTATCATATGAGACTAATGCCATTGTCATGAACCAATTTTTAAAATCGACTATAAAATAATTGTCTTAATTTTGAAAGATAATTGCACCTTAAGCAAAACTAAATTTATGAACAACACTGTTAAGTGTACATTGCGCATTTCAGAGGAAAAAAACTTTATAAAAATAATGCGAATTTTAAAAAATCTAAATTCAATAAAATTTATTTATGAAGGGACAAATTGAATCGGCAGAAATACAGTACACAAATTATTTGGTACAATAATGAACGAAAATATTAATAAATTAAACTTTGACATTGGTGTTAGTCCTCTGGTTTATTGCAAGTCCTTTGGGAACTGGTCCTTGGCTAAGTGCTCAAGTAAAACTGGTTCGTAGGAGTCTCGTCCTCCCAATACCCGGACAGTTTGACGAGTTGAGTCACTCATCACCTGGGAAATTACTTTGTATGCTGCTTCAAATGCTGGAGGAGCTGTAACATAATGCAATTACAACAATGAATGATTTAGTACAAAATCCAAAGGGATTTTTTATCTTCTTGGGGAATGTAATAAAATATTTTTCACATACCATTGACCATGAAGACATTCTCGTTTGCCATAGGATATCTACTCTCCCCAATTTGAGTAGCAGCAACATAGAATTTGACACCTGTAAACAATAGTAGTATATTAGCACAACATCAATCAATGTTACTTTTTTCAGTTTTACAAGACTATTAAAATCTTAAAATTCTTACATTCAAGACATCCCTGGTTTTCTATGGTATAGCCGTCAAAATTAATGATAATGTCAAACTGCTCAACCTATAAAACATTGAACAGAAAGTTAAATAATTTAAGCTCTTCAGTCCTCCATGCTAACTCAATAATGAAATTCACTTTGCTTGTAACTTACATCGCTTGAATTCCTTCTTAGAGATCGAGCTCTGCGATCCGCATCCTCCACGGTTTTTATTCCGGTGTATCTTACTAATCTGTCAAAATCTCCGTTAGTGACTTCATTGTTGATGTCCCATTTGCTATATTGATAGTAAAGAACTGGACGACCCTCCCTATTAACGCTGCTAAGTTCGTATGGGAAACGCTTATTGTAATCGGACCAGTCCTCCTCCAAAATCGAGTCAACCTTCTGCTCTTCTCTCCACGCCAAGTTTTCCTTTAGTTGACGTGCAGCCTCTTCAATGTGAAAGTTTTTGACAGCAAGATACCGGACCAGGTAGGAGTCTTCGTGCATATAATGATGGGGAAGAACATGCTCCACTGCAGCTCGGAACTGAAAAAAAGTAATTAATAGTTTAATTTATAATTTCAGTAAACTTGCTTTTAAAATTCAACGGGACTAATTAAAATTAAGCACATGAATAGGTAACTTAATTTTTTTACTTACTGCTGGAATAACTGCCCTCTGTGCATCGTTGAGCTTGCTCATGGAGAGGCGGGTGGAAAATATGCCCCTCAAATAAAGTGCCAAAAAGGCAGTAAAGATCCCAATAAATACCTTGGATGCCATGTCAAGTTTTCGATTCAAGGGAAGGAAACTTGTAGTACTTTGGACTGTTTCAGTGAAAAGAAATTTAAAGACTGATGATTCTCCCTGACCACACCATTCCCTTTTTATACTACTACATTCGGAAACTGAAACTGTTATGCTTACGTGTGGGAAAAGCAAATCAACGACGATGGCTTAGCTTTGCATGCATTACTTTTTAAATACAACTTCGTAGCACAGACAAAAATGCCCTCTTTAAAACATGAATATATAAATCTCTTTGTTTCACTTTTATTCCCAGAAAAAAGAGCTACTGTTTAAGAAAGGCTTAGAAAAGGGTCAATAAAGCAGCGATTACTTTGTAAAGCTTCTGCTGTCCAAAAAAAATTCTACACAGAAAAATTTAGATATTTGGTTTTGGTTTAAGTATAAAAATTCTTATTGAGGTGCCTTATAGTTTCAGAAAATTACGATATTTTATTTTTACTGTGAGACTTTGGATGCTTTAATCTCTTTCCTTTACCCCTTTTTAAAAATAAAAGATAAACCCTTTATGGCATGCTTTTGGTTTAAACTACATATGTAATACTGGGATTACACAATTGAATGTAGAGGTACCCTTGTTTTTCCACTTTTCATGCCTTTAAATTGTTCTATGCGCTTTATGTACTTTATGGAAAAATACCGGCTGTGTGGTAATTTACTTACCTATTACGTTAGTGGTGGACCAGATTACGGCTGACTTCTTAATAGCTAATCTACTGACAGACATACCTAAGTCATATATGAACTCAAAAAGGACTGCTTTTAATATTTTGTGGGAGTATTTTAAAGCATAACTGGAAATAAATACAACTTAATCCAAAAAAAGTATTAATGAAGGTTAGGTAGACTTGGTCAGAACGATTGACAGAGCCAAAAGTAGAATTTTCATGAAATGAATATTTTTCAGAAACAAGAATAAGGATTGTATATACCTATGTATACGTAGATGCTTAAAATAATAGCAATAAAATATATTTATGAAGTATTACAGTAAAAATTTAAAGTCGGGCCATCTGCAGAAAATCTGTTTTAAAATGAATTCCAGTACATAATTGGTAGATACACTGTAGTAACTTTGAATTATTGTCCATTGCACTAAATATATCCTACAATTCCTACAAACTTTGTAGCATAGTTGACGCAATGTTCCGTTTCCGTATAGGTACCTATGTACAATTTGAGTACCTTTCAGATGTCAAAGAATTCAGGGTTTGATATTATGAGCTTAAGATAATTAATCTAATTAAGGATGCTTGCATTTTGAAACTGTCCATGGCTATGATTTTAGTTTTTACTATTACTCCAGCATAAATTATTAAAATCTTGAATAATTAAATAGCACAATAGTAAAAATAACAATAGTAAAAATGAATTTTCGTGTATAGTGTATGGATGGACTATAATTAATGAAAGTGAGAATACGGTTTAATTACTTACAAATTCCCATAGGCTATAATAATATGAAATATTAAAATTCTTAAAATCAGATCTGGGTACATAAATAACCTCAGTTAATTTCATTCTTCCTTTATGCATTTTTGTTACTTTACAAAATAAAATCCCGAGTTTCTTTAGTTCAAATTAAATTAATTCATTCATTAAACTGTACTAACGTAACCCAAAATTTTTGAGACGTTTTTGATTTTCTGTTTCATCATCAAATAACAATTTTCTTAGGTTGCTCCCAGGTAAAGATGTCACGACCGAAGTGACCGTAAGTACTGGTCTGCTGATAGATTGGCTTTCTGAGTTCTAAGTCCCTGCATAATACAAAATCAAATAAAATATTTAGCTATCATTTACTGTGAAAATCACAATGGTGAGTATCGTGACACTGTAGAGCTCGATATATTCAAAACGGATAATGTAATTGGAAATTTTAAAGTAACAAAGTAATGTGCGGTGGTGCTTGAAGACATGCGCGTCATTATAGTATTTTTTTTCTAAAATCTTAAATTTATCAAAAAATGGAATGACAAATAATACCATTGGACCTCCGATGACGAAGCTTCCACATGGATTAATGTGATACATCGTTGAGTCATCCAAGTATTTAGCTGGAATCACATGCATCACAACTTCGACCATTACTTCCTTGCGGAGCTGCTCCAATGAAATTTGCTCAGAGTGTTGGGTGCTGACCACAACGGAATGGACTCTAATTGGGACGCAGGCGCCATTTTCCAATTGGTATTCGCAAGTCACCTGCACACATTGGTATACGTAGTAAAGATTAGAAATAAATCACAATGCAATTCATAAATGAGTAAAAGTAGAAATGCAGATGGTTACCTGAGTCTTTGTGTCAGGACGTGCCCAAGGGAATGTCCCATTGCGTCTCAACTCTGCCAAACGAGCATTGAGTTTGTGAGCCAAAACAACAGTTAATGGCATAAACTCCTCCGTTTCATCAGTAGCATATCCAAACATGAGCCCCTGTAAGTTTTAGTTAAGGTTTCACTTCTGCAGTACGTAAAATAGCATTTATAATAGCGAACACATTAACTACGAATGTAGTAATAAAAACAATGCATTAAATACATGACTTGATTAGCGGTAAAATCTTAACAACACAACAAAATTAGCTACTTTGCTGCATATCATACAGTAATCCTATAGGACGTCACACAAAAGACAATTAAACTAACAATACAAAAAATACAGAAAGGTCAAGCTAAAAAAGAAATTTGACACTAAAATTTTAAAAAACTGCACACAAAGTAATTTAAAATAGAAGTGAGAGCATGGTTAACCCTAACCTGATCACCAGCACCTATTTCATCTGAGATTTTGTCCATATGCACTCCAGCAGCAATATTTGAACTTTGTTGTCCCATGACCATTGCCACGTTACATGTTTTATAGTCAAATCCTACACATGGATTTATAATGTTTTTAATTTTGTTACACCAAATATATTAAATCTTTCAAATCTATCGAATGTCTGACGATCAATGTTTAATCAAGTAACTATTTGCTAACATTATGTTGCTTCAGTCCAATATTATATTACCATACCTAGGTATGTATATTGTATGATATCGTGACATATTATGTTACGCAAAATATATTTATTTTGTAATTTAAAGTTTGATTAGTGCACCTGATCACCCGCCCCAACATCGTAATCATCACGACCCATATGAACTCCACTAGCAATTTCGGGGTTTTGGTCCTCCAGACCGATTAGAAGGTTGCAAGTTTTAAAGTCGTATCCTGATAATCATGGCCAATTCAACGTACGAAAAATATTCATTTAATACTCATTTTTGGTTGAAATTGTTTCGAAAGCCCAAATCCGAAGTATTAATAGTGATATTAGAAAGAAGCAAGTCTGAATTTTTTTTACTTTTGTTATTTAATAGCCCTATAATTTAACCCCAGTTAACCGATGCAGTGTAAGTATTATTTTATGGAAGAGAGCAATTTATGTATAAGAATTCCGTACATTAACCTCAAAAAACCCATTTTCTTTTCCAAAAAAAGAAACACTAAGTTTATCTGCATGCAGCCCAATTTAGACTTTCTCTTCGGTCCCAATCCCCATGTAATTGAGATTGTGCAGGGGACAAAATTGACTTCTTCTGCTAATAAGCTTCGCAATATTCTATCTTTGTCATCATAGCCATTCCACATTCCCGTAGTAATTTATTTACGCTTATGCGGATTTGCATTTCAAGCCTCCATTTCTATACACCCATTCCAATTCGTTATCGTGAAAGCGTCAAATTAATTGCTATGTAGTATACCTTTGGCCGAGTCATCGTAGCCGATGTGTTTGATAGTTTCACGAACAACCTTTTGATAGTCAACGTTGGCTTTGGATGTAATCTCTCCGCAAAGCAACACCATCCCGGTTTTCGTCACAGTTTCTGCAATATCATAAAATTTACAGCAATAAACATACAATTAATGGTCAGTATACAGCATTAAATTTTGTATTGATGGTGCAATAGGAATCAAATTATTTCATACCACATGCAACTTTAGCATTCGGATCTTGTTTCAAATGGGCATCTAAAATGGCGTCACTAATCTGGTCACACATTTTATCTAGAAATTTAAAAAATAAATTATTTCACTTAACTAAGCATATACATGACAATATTATACATTTTAATTGCGCTTTGCAAATTCCTTGAACAAAGATTCTGACCAACATAGATACAAAAGTTGCTGCAGAAAATAGCTAGATCAAACTATCAGGAATTAGCGTGGTGGCCATTTGCACTCGCTGGTTTAGCTGTTCGTCGTGACTCATGAAAATTTACTTATTTTTACATTTTGACTTTCATTGCCTGTCACTAGGTCCGTGCTCAGTTGTAATGGCAAGGGTCACGCTAAAGTGGTACGTGTCAATACGATTATGGTACACGAGTTGTAATCAGTCGCTTTTCTATGACCAGTTGCCACTTGCTAAATTGGATTCAAGGCAAGGCTTTGCAAAACCGGCAGCGCAATGGAAATTTTTATTTTACGCCTATTTTCAGTTACTGAATTTAGCATGACAATGTCAGGATCAGTTACCAAGTATAGCTAGCGCAATTTATTTTGGAGACACAAAAGTAATTTATTTAGAAACTTTATTGTCTTACCTGCATGGCCCTCGCCAACAGACTCCGATGTAAAGAGAAATGTTTCCCCATCTGCCAAACTAGCCTCAGCAAGTCCATTTACTGGCCTTGTGCCGTTGCTACGCATGGCATACCCGTACTGTGATCCGTTTCCCGACATTATAAGCGGAAACTGTTTAGGAATAATTTAATTATATTAAATTAATTTTAATTTAAACTGAAATACTGCATAAACAAATGAAGTTGGACTTCACCCACTTGGAAGTTTTGGAAATCAATTAATGCTTGGAATTTTTCAAAATGTTGTATACAACATTTAATACTGCACTGGTGTAATTTAAAATAAATTTGCGAACTGGTTTAATGTTTGTAATAATTCTATTCTTCGCGTAAAGTCATTGCAACATTCGTCATGTTTATACCAATTTGTTTGCGTAATTTTTATTGTCATTGCTTAATTGCTTCTTTCGTACGTCAGCTTCAAACTGAAAGTGTTGTACTGAAAAGCAATTTCATAATGTAATCGCCTTTCTACAAAAGAGAACGATTACGTGAAAATAACAGACTTTATAATGCTCTTTCAGAATATTTCTTTGACTTACCAAAATAGTTGTCTTTTCGAAACGAAAAATTGACTTGGTGTTTATTTTGTTCCGCAGCTACAGTTTATTCACCCCTTATGCACGTTATCTAAATACGCGTAAAGTCATTGTAACATTCGTCATGATTATACCAATTTGTTTGCGTAATTTTTATTGTCATTGCTTAATTGCTTCTTTCGTACGTCAGCTTCAAACTGAAAGTGTTGTACTGAAAAGCAATTTCATATTGTAATCGCCTTTCTACAAAAGAGAACGATAGGCCAAAATAACAGACTTTATATTATAATGCTCTTTTAGAATTTTTTTGACTTACCAAAATAGTTGTCTTTTCGAAACGAAAAATTGACTTGATGTTTATTTTGTTCCGCAGCTACAGTTTATTCACCCCTTATGCACGTTATCTAAATTACTTAAAAATTATGTAATAATATCCCGTATTTTCTACCTATTTGATGGCTAAAGAAAATGTAAACCGATGTGCAGCACAACGAATTCTTATCATATCTGAGGAAGCTGATGGAAAATCGTGATCTTAAATAGAAAATTGCGTCACACTGTCAAGCAGCACACAACCATTTTATGTAACTCCAATGAATGCATCTTGTAAAACGTGAAACTTAATGGAGATAGAGAGAGGCTGTGGGAGAAGTGGTGATATTAAAAGTTTGTAAAGCTGTTCTGTCACTTGCATATGAAAATGAATACTTGAACTTCGTGTCATAGTCATGAACGACTTTTTACAAAGTGTCTAAATATTGTGTGGATGCATGATCATGAAATCCCCAATGTTTCGATTTTATCGCTCACAGTTTCTCACATCTTGGTCGACTAACTCAGTCACAAATAACTTTATGCAGCATAAAAAAATAAATCTGGGGCTGTGTAGCCACCAGTTGCTAGCTGTGATTTATCCATTCGCATAATTCCTGTAATAGTAAATAAGTGTGGCTGGATTTTCATAACTTTTTTTTATTTTTGACCTTTACACTCGATTATTTACTGATTTTTTTTTGAAAAGCCTAGAGTAGCTACAAGAAACGACAATCAGCAGCAGCCAGCAGCCATTAAAATATTCTCATTTTCAAAGCCTTTATTCACAGCTTCATTCAGATTTTTATTTCTGTGGAAAATTGTGCTGACCTAAAGCATCCTAAGTAATGATTCATGTACAATTTGAACATAATATTTGTATGTTACAGTGATGAAGAATTTATATTGAAGTCAGTGAGTTTCTTCTAAACAACCAAAATTCATTCTTTAGACTGAAAGCATTAATACTAGAGCTGAAAATAGATTTTAATGTTTCTGCTGGAAAGCCACTAACAAAAATAAAAAATAACTGATCTGTATATTGGTACTTTTGTAAATTTATTTCGCATAAAATAATTTATTATGCTGCAATGATTGAGTGCAATTCTTTTATTACTTGTACTTGCCTTAACGACTTTTTACATCTACCTTTTTTACCACATCTGCTGCCTCTCCCCTTCTCAGCTTTGCTTTTGTTTTAGTAATAATCTTGCATACAGCCATTTTGCAAAATGAAATCCATTTATGGTAAGTTTCATAAAAGAATGCAATCGCTGCAAACATCAATCCACAAGGAATTAGTAAAAATATCACTGCAAAGCTATTCCAATGTTTTGCCTCTTCCTCTTCAACGCTGCGACTTACAGAGTGATGTCCTAGTCTGGATATCTGCCCGCCCTTAAATTTATTCCACCAGTCCACAATTCCAGATGTAAACAGACCTTTAAAACGGTTAATGGCATTTGCCCCGATACCATTACAGAGGGAATACCCATCGACAACTTTGACATACGAGTCTCTCCCTAAGTACACTGGAGATACTCCAAGTTCTCTGAGTCCGGAGAAGACCACGAATGAAAATAGATGCCGGCAGAAATATAGCCTTTGGACTGCTCGATGATTTACAAGTTTCTTTAAAGAATCCCAGGAATTTAGACTTTCTTTCGGTCCCGGTTATATTAAGTTTTCGGTCTAGCATCTGCAGTATTTCTACCGATTTTGGATGTATCTTGCCAAGATTGAGAAGGCTCTTCTCATATGAGCTAAATATCGAGGGAAGATTGGGCTGTACAGGAATCTTCACAGCCCTGTCATACTGATAACATAGTATAAATAAATTATATGACGAGATATTAGGAAAAATGATGTGCTGCTTAAATGGCATAGATCTGTTGTTAATAGCTGAGACATTTTCCTTTACTAATCTACCAGGGACAGGTATTGGAGTTGAGAAAGTTTCTATTTTGTGGTCCAGTAATGTCTGCAAACGGTCAATTGGTGGGGGGTCAATCGGTTTTGTGAGATTTGTTATGTTGTCCCCCTTATAGAGATTACTAAGGAGTGTAGCTGCAAGCATATAAAGTGCCATGAAAATTCTTAAGGAGTGAAGCTTTTGGCTTAGGGGGTCTCCATAGTATGTACCTTGCTCTAAGGGTGGGGAAATGAGAAACATTGTAAACTGAAATCGAATGCTAATTTCTCCCTTAAAAACTTTCAGAAAAGTAAAAATTGCCACTACAGCGGTTAGAATTGAGACAAATAAAGTTATCCAAATTCTGTACTCAAAAGCATTGATAAGTTCCCTAAATGGGAGGATTCCTTTAGGTTTTAGGGCGCCACAGGCTACGAATCCAACTTGAGACGTGTAGAAAACGTACTCGTATTTTGGGAGCCATGGCGTTCCTCGCAAGCTGCCAATTCCAGGAAGTGACCCGAAATCGTTGGCGGCCATATTTAACTGCAACTCGTGCAGGTTATTTTGTACTCGATTGGGCATATAGTACATCATAATCTGAGTTTTTATGCTGGAATTTCTCAGCACGGAATTGAAAAGAGAAGCTTGAATATAGTAGGAAAAGAGTTGGACATCGTATTGAAGTTTTTCAACGCGGAGAGCATCATGCTCCTTCATACCATGGCGTTCCTCGCAAGCTGCCAATTCCAGGAAGTGACCCGAAATCGTTGGCGGCCATATTTAACTGCAACTCGTGCAAATTATTTTGTACTCGGTTAGGCATGTAATACATCATAATTTGGGTCCTTATGCTATTATTTCTTAGCACAGAATTGAATAGAGAAGCTTGAATATAGTAGGAAAAGAGTTGGACATCGTATTGAAGTTTTTCAACGCGGAGAGCATCATGCTCCTTCATTCGGGACAGTGGCCCAAATTCATTCACCAAATCTAATAAATCCGGATGACAGGTAATTCGCCACGGCAAGGAGCTCATCATTTCCTGCGCTATCTCATTAATCTGCTGTTTCTCCCTTATAGACGAATGATGATACATTTGTGACGCCAAGTTTGGAGATTTTGTCTTTTTAGATTTTGGAGACGTCGGCGGTAATGATGGCATCTTTGGTGCGATTACAAGTGTTTTTTGAATGCTCAAGTGATCATCTGAGTCATCTTCACCTAACTCAGCACGTAAGACAGCCTCCAACGGGAATCCAGACCGGACAGTAAATTCCAGGTACCATGGAACTAGAAGAGGCTGGTCAGGCTCTGTGATGATTATTTGGTAGGTGGGTCTCATGGAAACATAACGCAGTACAATGTTGAAATATTGGGTTATGGCTGGGAGTGTGAGTCTAGTTCCATTGAATTTCCAGAAATGAGCAAAGCTTAGAGGTGTTGCAAGACTGTATTTTTTGGTAGCAAAACTTTTCACAAAATAGGAAGATTTTTTGTTGAACGGATACGGACTAAGATATATGTGAGCTTCACACGTCCATGGTTTTCCCTTCGGCGCGAGATCAATTAGTGGAAAATCTTCGTCGCCGTAGGTGCTTATGTAGTCATCTGAATGGTTATCATATATGGGATACCTTTGAAACCGGAGACGCACAATTTCGGTGAGATTGGTAAACACAACGAAATTTCGATATTCTTTAAATGAGGGTCCAAATCCTAAAGATGATAGCGGCCTTTCTGGCGTATCTTTTGGAATAGAGCCGTAGTCCTTATGGACAGTGTAGCGGGACAAGGTAAGGGGAATAAGAGGGGCATTGAAAGAAATTCCCTGATAGTTTATGATGTGAACGAGGCATCTATTGAAAGGTACCAAGTACTCATTTAAGGAAATGGAGCCTGCTATGGCAGCGTAAATACTCAAAATAAGTAATAATAAATACATTTCAGACATAGAATACGAAAGCTTGGAGGCTTTCTGTAGATTTATTACAAGTTTGATGATAAATGAAGTGGAAAGTGTGGAACAGAAGTGGAAGTGAACAACTCTCCAATTTCAATTCCGATTTCATTGCCAGAGACTAATCTAGAGGTGAAGCGGAATGAGAAACCACAAAATGTCCCGACACACTACGTGAGTAGTAAAATCCTGCACGAAGGTATTATGTTATAAAACTCCAATTATATCCCATAGGTTTTAATTACGAAATGAGAAACGACAGTTTCGTGGCTTCGTTTAGTTCGTTTGTTCAAGCACACTTGTACAAGCATTTCTAACTTATAATAACTATATATCTTATGTAATTAACAGTTCTCAAATATTTTATCCAATAGACCAATTACGGATTGTGTAGTTAGGTATGTGAAAAATCGAGACTTTAAATTTTGTCTGCTTTTGGTAAGCAGCAAAATGCCATTATGATAAAACGTGAAAAAATAATTACAGTTTTTATTCAATATTTAACCTTAGCTTCAATAAATACATTGCCCTTCGGACAAAATGGTAGCCACGTGTTTGAAAACGAGGAATACTTATAAGGCCCTATATGCACATACTTAGAAATATTAAATTCCTACCTAATTAGATAAATTTTGTTTTAGCGGCGGAGTAGGCCAATGATCATTTCAATTTCATGTACCTACAATATGCGTATATATTCTGATGTTAGTTTTTGTATGCTTTAAAAAATTTTCGTTGATAGTTTTTAGCTTGAAAATTTAAAACTTCACAGTAAAAATGCGAAAACTAATAGCTCCTTTAGTGATAGTGGCGGTTGCTTTAAATCACAAAAGTACCTACGCTATATTTGGAAATTCAATAGAATCCTTTACACTTGCAAATTGTTTTCATTGCTGCTTAAGAAACATATTTTTAAAAAATATTACAATACCCTTTTTCATTGAAAATTTAAAACTCTAAACTTGTAGATTAGAGCATACGCCTATGCGCAATGAGACGGTGACTGTTACTACCACAGTAAGTTTTCGTGAAAACACGCTCACGAAAATGCATACAGAGACCAAGAAATCAGTGCTATCAAAGGACTGCTTAGGTATGATGATGTACATAAGGGCTCAGCATTAGCATAAAAAAGCCACACTAATCCATTAAGAGACGATTTCTGCAAAAATGGAAAATTGCTTCCTAATGCATAACACCGCAATTATATAATTCTACAGTCACCGTTCCCATCTCACAATAAAAAAAAATTGGCAAATGAATACACATGGCAGTTCAAGAGAACTTAATCAAACCATTTATGCAAAAGAAAACCAGTTGGTATCTGTAATAGAATGACGGTAGGTACTTACTATGCAGCTTATGCCTCTCTTTTGAAGCATTGGTGGCGTCGTTACTGCTTCATAGGTACCTACATAATGTACAGACGGAAGGACAGCAAGACTTGCTACACGATCAGTTAACGATGTCATAGTAATTAGGCATTGACGGGGGCGCAGAATGGCTATAATTTTTTTTGTAAGTTGACACTTATTTCCTTCCGGTATAGAAATTAAGATTAAAATATGCTTTAAAAGAAGCCTTTTGCATGAAGCCTGATATGGCAATTAAAATGTATCGCCCTGATGCGGTCAGAATTTACATTTTTAATAATGTATCTGCCTACTTTTTTTTACAATAATGTGTTATTAAGATTCAAACGTAGCAAAAAGAATACTGTCATACTGCGATTTGAGAGCCCTATTTTGTCGGTACACTTGTTCTTGGGTAGACGACGTGCAGTTGTTGTCCGTAAAAAACTATTCGGGAAAATTATTGATTACAATGAAAGTTGAGTTCCATTGCAACATAAGCTTTAAGTTCTGATTTAATTCTAAATAATAAAATGTACCGGAGACTTTCTAGATCGTGTTATTTTGCGATGGTCATCATTAACTTTAGTTTATTTAAAGTGAGCTTCTGTGAAAAAGTGGGGAGTGAAATTAATCGCGCAAAAACACAGTTTTCAGATATTCCTATTGGGGAAGAAGACATTTCAAACATAATAAAATATATTGAAGGTTAGTAGCTGCGAATATAATTAAGGATAATTTTACTTCGAATCTTTAAGCTATTTATTTAAGAGGCTAAAAACAACTTCCTCCTAACTAGATCTCGAGCAAGCAAGCACAAATGCAGTTCCGACGCTTGCTACAGTTTCATCGTCATTAAATATTCCTACGTCGACAATAATTAAGTCATCTCAGCTTCGTCGTACTTTGTTTCCCGTGGGCACGTACACCAAGATCAAAGGTACGACCAATCTCTTGGAGTCAACAAAATCAACAAATTCTGACGGAGTAGCTGCTCTCGTGAAACGAAAAGATTTTCAGCATGCCCCGGATGCTTTCATGAGACGTGACTTTGG
>JAHZND010002054.1:0-38142 GCA_027744115.1 Acrocyrtus sp. NNG-2020
GTTCTCCTCCTTTCCGCCTTCGCATAACTTTGGAGTAAAAATATACGAAGCGCGGCCATACAGTTTTTCTGAACTTTCCTTATCATCTCCAACAAACTTTTTTCAGAGGAGGTAGGATTGAATAAGGGAAAGTTATAGTGAGTCATACATACGGGCACACATACAAGGAAGCCGAAACAACATAATTAACGTCACCCTGGCCTGCCTGCCATATAGCCGAGTGCATTTTGCTCGCTTTCTAACGAGTTCAACCTGGCAGCAACTTCTATACAAATTGGAATTGCATAATGGAATTGAGAATGAAGTGAGCCCCCGAATCTCGTTAAAATTTTTATTGAAAGCCATTCCACTCAAGTCAACTTTTCCATGAACGCATAATTACCAAATTTACGATTAAAGAAAACTGTGAAATCGGAATTAGAATGTGAGGCTGTTTTTATGAAAAACATTATTCCCATTCTGCCAAGAGCCGCACACTTTCGCTTCGTTTTTGGAAATAGGTTTACATTTCCCCATTTTATTTCAACAGTCTAACAACGCTCAATTACACGTGGTTTAGGATGTACTTGAGAGCAAAATATGGCTTTGACTAGTTGCGCTTCCAAAAGTGTTTTCGGAGACAGAGAGCGAGATGAGAGTCGAGAGCGATCAAAGCCAAGCTTGCATTGCAGCTCCCATTTAGCTTGTAGGACGGAAATTTGAGAAGAAAGAAGAGTGGAGGACATGTCCCCTGGCCTGGCCCGGATTCTCCGAACTCCTTCTATTCTCCCCTACTGCAGTAGGCGTCCACACGTCGCCATCACCATCAGCATGGAGAAAATCATCACATTCGTTCCGTGTGTTCGAGACGCTAAGCTTGCCGTTCTTCCACACAAATACTCGCCCCACCAAACTCGAGGAAACTTTTCGCCTTGCGTAGGCTTGCTCAAAAAATGGATCATTCCACGTCTGCTTCGGAATTCGAGATGTGACTTGCTTATTTACTGGTATTATAACATGGCACCATTATTTTCCAACTTCTCAGCAATCACCTTCAAAAGCCAAAAGTGTATCCCAGTTTTTTTTTCTCTCGTTTAGTCCATGCTACATTTCTGCGGGAGTCTGATTTTTTTTCTACTTGGACAGCGATGATAGCATAGTGAGCACACAGTCTATTTATTTCACAGCTTCCAGGGAAATGCGCCAATAATTCACTCATGTAGGTACATTGTACTTTGTCGAGGATATTTTGCGCGTGGTACACATATATCCATATGGGATTTATTTAGGGAGCGTCAAACGTAACAGTTTCGGATCTTTGAGCGATACAACAACGCCAATTTCTGCTGCGGAGAGAGAATAACTCACCGAGCACAGGCGAATTTAAACTACGCAATAAAAAATCTTAAGTGATTTTTACGAAAAGCCTTCAAAGGATTTCTGACACCGGATTTTACTTCCCGTATGCATATGAAATATATTTTTTCCTGTCCTTGCAGGATAAGGAAAACGCTTTTAACAAATTGAGGAATTACGCAACTCTTTAAAAACGACTTTTTCTGTATTTCTTTTCCCTACAGCATTGTCCTCATCAGTAAGCTCCTTTCCTTCTTGTAAATAAAAAAGGGATTCAACTTTTTTTTCTTGAGAATGGACGGAAATCTCCTTCCCGGTCTGCACTTAATGCAACCTACTTTTACGCATACATCATCAAATCATCATAATAGTGTATTGCTGCATTGGTATAGGTATAACCCACAATAAAAAAGATTACTTCTAGCACTTTGCCATTTTTTTCTGTGCTCCCAGCATAATTGAGCTTACGGTATTTTCCATGCATAGAAATAGGTCAGCTCTGTAACAAAAACTCGTGCTTGAAGACAAGCCCCACATCTACCTTACACGACTATTAATTTCCTTACAGGAAAGTGTACTATTACGTACAAGAGACGTTTTAAATGCTGCAAGGAACGATTACGGTAAATATGTGAGAGCCCTTAAATGACATTAAAAATGCAACAAAAAGTAATAATCATAATCCACCACACAAAGTGATATTTAGCTAAACTGTATAACTGTACTAGAGCAGAGCTTCTTCAACATTTTGACTGACAGACCTCAGCTTACTACTTCCCTCACAGAAATTATCTTTCAAAAGGTGCAATTTATTACTGACGACGAGATTTCTTTAAACCTCACCTTTTAAGTTTTTTTTATAAAAAAGTTGAGTAGCTCATGAGTGAGCATTTTTTTGTGTGGAAAAACTTGTTGGTTAGCCCACGATCTCTTTAATTTTTTTTTCATTTTCCTATATAAGGTATGAAAAAAGTGGCCAAGCACTGCACAGCAACAGGCAATATGGAATAGGGGATATCTAGAAAAAAAATTTTTATGGAACGGGAGAATTCAGGCCAATGACTCATTCATGACGTGATGACATATGCACGTACTACTAACAATTCGCAATATTTTTTTTACAATACAACTCTGCACTAGCAAGATAATCTGCACAGATTAGCTACCATCCATGGATCGCTGTTCCACAAAAATTCCCAATTCCATCACGTATACTATTTTATTTTGATATTTTGGCAAAATTCGCATCGCATCATCGTCAGCACCATTCCCAGACACACATTCACTACCAAAATAACAAAGTCATTCACCACATCACCCCACAACGATGATATGATTCATGAATGATAATCTGATAATAAAAAACATTTTCAACCTCATGGAAAAACAAACGAGTCTCACCATGCATGAATGATAGGGCCGTGCAGTTGCTAAAAAAATAGCTTTTTGCGAGCTGCATACGGCTACATACACTCTAAAAATGCTAAGCGCCAGTACATTTTGGAATAGCCGTCGATATAAGTTTAGAACTTACTCCGCTATATAGTGGAGTGACAGGTGGTGCAGTTCATTAAATAAAAACTGTGCTCTCCTATCAACAAACCTACCAGCCCCGTCGAACCTGGCTATTTGAGCGTGATAACGATAACAAAAATATTTTTATGTAACTCTCTAACCTTTTTTTGCGTGCAATTAGCATGACTTACAGCAGTTGAGCAAAAATTGGAGAGCAAAAACACACCAGCACCTTTCCAATACCACTCATTATTATCCAACAACCTGTTGTTGTTATTGTTGTGTACCAATTGTTTTGTCTACGGCGATACTCTCTTCTATTATCATCACAGTCATTCTAGGCCAAGCGAGAAATAAAAATGTATATTCTAGTGACTCCAGTGAAGACTGCTACTGTGAATTAATGAGGTCACCACCACGCTGCTATACTGCATAGAGCAGACAACATCACCAACAACGGATAGGGCACGAAACGAAGTGTGTGCTGAAGCAGTGATTGTGAAACGTAAAAAAGGCGCTCTCCTCCTATTAATTAAAGATGCATTCACATTTTTGCCTTGCCACATATATGGTAATCCTGATTTTCACATGACCTCATTGCACATCCCTTATTCTAGATACTGCAACAGTTAGCCAATTTTTTTTATTTGTACTTGGATATGAAAAATCGGTTGCGAGCGAGTACAAAAAATGGGCTTCCATATCTTAAATTTTATAAGTACTGCGGTGTATGCCTATCAATTTAGATTAAAAGAAATAGTGTCACCCTTCTAACCAATTTTCTTTTTTTCAGGAAGCCTCCCTACTTATCTTTTTAATTTTACGGCAAGGATAAGTTAGGTAAATACGGATGTGTCCTTGCTCTAATGAAAAGATCTTTTTTACAGGGTAGCTAAAATGCATGGATGTAGTTCGGCAGAAAAGATTCCATTCACTTTAATGATAGGCTCAGACCTATGTAGGAAGGAAGAATCCAAAAAAACTGCACAAAATTTTATTCCTGGCAAAAACTATTTTTTCAAAAAAGAAAACAGCTCATATCAAACTTTTACCTTTCTCTCTAATTTACTAACACTTTTGCCTCCTAAACATCATCCTCATCATTTTACGACTCCACTGAAAATCCTTGAAAGTACCATGCGCGTAGGAAGGCTACACTACTGAAAATCAAGGATACGTATTATTTTCCTTGTACTAAATTCACGCGGAGAAATGAGATGATCAGTTTTTAGTAGCAGCACCGCTACATTTTCAAGATGAGACGAGAGGGCCGGACGAAATGGAGAACAAACAAAATAGAAGACGATACGATGACTAATACTTTCTATAAAGAACTCCAGTGATGATAGCGTTGGCCAATGAAAGCAAACAATTTTTAAAAAGAATTTTTTTCTGAGACATCCACATGTATCTGGTTGGAGAAAAACACAACTTTGGAACATGTAATTGCATGCATGTGTTAATTTTCATCTTTTTACCTCACTATTATGCCTCATCTTCCTTCACTACTCCTCCCCAGCCCCTAACTTATTCCATATCCGACAAAAAAAAATCCTAAAAACCCGTAAGAACCAGATGTTTCTCCATTTTTCCATTTAATTTATCGTTTTTGCTTTTAGATCATCCTCATTCTCATCTCCTGCCCCGACAAGAACCCCAGAGGAGAGTTTTTATTCCATTTTGCATTCACTCCGTACTTTTCCCTTCCTCTTTTTATTTTGGAATTGGAACATGTTTTGAACTAGGTGTCACTCCTAATTCTTGCGAAAAGAACAGATCATCTTTCATCGTCCGATTACACTGCTTCAACTCCGTTTCCCCTCCAAATATTTTTTTTCCTTCCAGAAATAACTTCTGAAACCCATGTCTGCGCACTAGCTAAGAAGTTTCTAAAAATGTCGGACAACGAAAAAGAAGAGAGAGAGGAGGTAAACCCAACATCATGCAAAAATGGTCCTAGCTTTATCTCACCCCGAAGAGAAAAAAAAACTGCAAGCCAGATGCAAAAATATTATAATAATAATCATGCAAAATTCCCCTATCATGGAAGGAGGTAGTTTAAGTGCGACGGAAGGAAGCCAAGGAAAAATCCGCAGCTCCTTCTTCTCCTCTCTCTCTCCTTCCCTGGGAATCATCCATGATCTACAAACATTCTTGATTTGCCAAGAAAACGACGACCATGCTTCCATCCATAAACACACAAGAGAGCACTGTACACGCAAGAAGGAAAGCAGACTCCTCAAAAGTAGGAAACAGAGATAAATATAAAACTCCATGAAACCTGCCTACACACAGACGACAAAGCGTTACAAAAAATAACCCCCAGCCGATTCTAATTTTTTTTCTGAAAAAAAGGAGCAACTCGAGATCATCCATTCCTCTATAGCATCATGGCATCATCCTTCACTTGTCTATTCACTAATGAACAAAACGCAAATTCGCAAAAAATATACATGCATACGATCCTCATCCTCTAGTCATACTTCCTTCCAACGAATCTTTTTCTGGAATTCAAAATGGAGTGAGATGAGAGAGAGGGAGAGAGAGAGAGGTCTTGTGAATAGGTGACATGTATACAGGCTATATACTATGCAGGAAGTAACCCAAATCTCATTAGCTTATAGGTAAATTATAGCTTTATTTGCTTTATCCATCAGAGCCCTGCTTTCGAGGAACTATTTTTGCGATTTTTTTGTACGCAGCACACACTTTTTTCCTTCCAAAATATACACAAGTGTATCGCCATGTCCTGTGTTGAGTTGCAATTTTTTTGGAAGTTGGAAGTAGATGCCAGCTGTACTTTTACTTTGGTACAGGATAAAAAAAATTCAATAGGATATTTTTTGCAGGAAGTTTCGTAATGTTTCCCACACTATATACTATCTCAGCTTGGGATATACGACTAGGACGGCACGGGATAAAAAAAAGTTTTTTTGGAGGATCATCAAATACTTTGAAATCCTCCTACATTTTTGCAGGAAGTTTCGTAATGTTTCCCACACTATATAGTATCTCCACTTGGGATATACGACTAGGACGGCACGGGATAAAAAAAAGTTTTTTTGGAGGATCATCAAATACTTTGAAATCCTCCTACCGTATCTGTCGTGTCAGATCCGGTGTATTACTTTTCCCTATTTTTTATTTTTGGGTTGAACTCGTTGTGAAAATGGTGAAAAAGCGTTTCATGATTTCACTCGTACATTTCTCTTCTCTCCAAATGCATACCGACTATGAACGGACAATTCCTCTCCAACATACTTTCCTGCTTTGTCATCACTTGGTATTTTCACTGTCCTTGCGTGTATGGCATATTTTGCAAATTGGAAAATAGCTCGTGAAAATTATATAAAAGATACTCACTTGAACCACGGAGGCCACATAAGGGGACGCTGCGGTAAGGACGATCTTGTGGACGGGGAGTGGTGTTCCTTGACAAAGTAGGACAGCATCAGTGCCGATTCCGCTCTCATACATACTATTTAATGACCTACAAATTGACAGAATATCATATAGAACTATACGAATGTATATGTATGTACGCTGATTGATACTGAGAATGTGAATTATGAATCCATTTACCTCTGTAGACTGAGCAGCTGCGTATTCCATTTAATCTGAAAAAGCTGCCCATTTCCTGGAAACAATAAAATATTTATTATTATCACAAAAATCTTATTTCAAATGGTGACAAGCACTTCGAATATTCAATTTCTGAAAATCCGATGGGGGTGATGAAGGCAGCTAGTAAGAAATACTTTAATAACTTCATAGAATACAAATTTCTTCTCAATAGCATTTACTTCAGGGTTGTTTGGACAATTTGGATTTTGTGTGATCTGTTTCAGTAAAAGTTAAAAAAAATGTGGAAGAAAATAGAAAACAAAGTAGCAATAACACTTTGCTCTGGGCTAAGCGATCCTAATAACAAATTGCAAAAATTATCATCATCCCCACCCGCTTTACTACATTTGCCATTTTCCGGACAATCTCACGTTATCATGGAAAGATGTAATGAGGCAGGCTAAAATCCAAAATATGAAAGCTAAGGTTAAGATTAAGATGTAGACTACTTTACTAGTATTTTAAAAGACAAAATATTATCTGCAATTACGGAAACAACAACAGTTTTGATTTTTAAAACATTGCCAATAGACTTTAATTATACTATCTATAACTTTGGATGCAAATTCTACATAAATATTGAAANATTTTTAAAACATTACCAATAGACTTTAATTATACTATCTATAACTTTGGATGCAAATTCTACATAAATATTGAAATCATTACGTAGGACCTATAGGGACATTCATATTAAATTTTGGAAAAAGTGCAGATGTGACATACTTTACTTTTGACTACGAGAGATAACATTCAGCTGCTGAGAATTGACCTCACCCAAAGGAAAAAGAGACTTATTTAGTATTTGTCATGTTTTCCAGCCCTACTCACACATGTACTGTGTCAGTATGCATAAATGTTACACTTTCATCCAGCTACTTCTTATAGGTACCTATACATGCCACATAACTGTGCAAGAATTTTACGATACTATCCCGCTTGCCGTTCTTTAAAATGAGTTGCATTATCCAGTCACTGGATTCCAGTGACAACTAAACGAGCATGTATTAAAACCGTTGGGTCGCAGTATGCGATAAACAGCAGCTGCGCAATACGATAAAATACTTAAAATTTCAATTATTATGAATTTAGTTGCGTAAAACAATCATGATGTAGGCAAAGGCTCGCAGGCTCCATGGGTGAAAACATTGCCTTGTCCTGTGAACCCTTTTCTACTTCACCGGTTAAGGGAAAGCAAGTGCATTTTATTTCAAGAGTAATGCAATGTCAAATCTTTCTCTATAGAAAATATCGCTCGTGTAAATTGTAAATTTTCCAGCGTTTTTCAAAAAAAAAACAATAGTTTGGGACATCTGAGGGATCTCAACATTTTAAATTCAAAATTTGATAGGAGTCCTAAACTGTCACCAAATTAGAATTATTCTACATCACTTTAAACTCAAATGCAAAAAAACCATGTTTTCCTAACTTTGTAAGTCCAAAGTATTTATATAGGTAATGTTCTTTTTCATTAAACTGTTTCATTCAAAGTTAATATAATAAATAAATTATAACAACATATTATTTTAAAACTTCACCTGTAATTATTCTCCGTCCATCCGTAAGAGTTGCACCACCACTACCACTATTTCCACCACTGCCACTATTTCCACCACTATGTGACTCTGACACACCAGCTCCAGGTGCGGGGGAAACTGAGCCCCGGTGATCTACACTGTCCTTTCCACTCATGTTCTGTTGTGTTGTGGAGTCTGGACTACCTCCACTGGAACCAATTCCAATCACAATCTTCTCTCCCTGATGATGATGAAATATTTGGGTGCTTGAACTAATACAGCTTAATCCACCACCTCCACCACCACCACTTCCAGGGGACTTATTCTCCATCAATGTTTAGAGAAACTGTTTTTTAAAAAGTGCAAGTCCGACGATCCCACGATCAGTCAGACTTGATAGCTGTGTCAGACTCTGGTCGAGTATGATTTTCTTTATTTAAGCACAAATTACTCACAGTGCACCGAAATTAAAATTATCTCTACTATTAATAGGGTAACAAAGAAAACTAAAAATCTCAGTTCTTTTCTCCTTCCTCCTCTGTCGGACCAGTTGTTATTTTGCGTTGCTGCTCTCACTTCAGGTCGTGAACCTGTGAAACGAAATAAAAAAAATTCCAGTTAGTCAGGATGAAAGAAACTGGGAGAGTTGTAAAGTTCTTTCTGCATGTAAGACGCTAATGCATTAGAAAAACGTACGTACCATCAAGTTCTATTGCATACTTCTGCCAAATAATATTTAGAAAAAAATAAGCATTTGCAAACACAAGCTCCACTACTTCACATTACACTTCTTCACCAACAACAACCATCACCACCACCACACAAAAAAATAGTTGTTAATAGTCTTAGCCATACTTAACTATATGCATGCCTGCATGCGGATGTTGAGATGAGAGCGAGGAAAGAACTGAACGAGCAAGATCCAAGAGCGAAAAAGAAAATGCCAACTTGCTCTCCCAATCCAATGATCTAATCCAAAGAAAAAACTGACTTTAAGCTCCTCATCTAATAAATAAGGCGAGGAGTCGGAGAAAACGGTAAATGTGTTAGGCTATACGCTATATAAGTATACGCTATCACACTTTCTCACACTTTTGCAAGATACTACAAACTACACACCAGCCACCAGGAATAAAAAATATATATATTCGCAGACTGAAAAGAAGGAGCACACACAACAACGTGGAATTACCATTTTCCCATCTTCCTCTCCGTCCTCTTGACAAAAATCTAATGAATGCCCTGAGCAGGAGGAGCAGCAGACAAATCTATCTTAGAAATGATGTTTGTCTGCTATGCGAACCGGAGAATAATAATCTTCTCAAGGAACTAACTTCTTCGTCTCGCTGCCCTCCCTGCCAATGTTAGCAGTTCTGTGGATAATAGCAAAGTAAAAAAAAAGATTTTTCGCCAAACAAGAAAACCCTCGGCAGCTTCAGCAACGTCATCATATCATCATCCTTCACACACCTTGCATATATACACACAGGTTTTCGAAATCGCAATTCCATACGTTTTAAAAGCACTACAACATACACTTTTTTTAAAAAAACATCCTTAACCATCCACCATGCACTTTGCTGTACACCTTCATCATCATGGTCAATAAAAAAAGCAACGGTGAAAATCTTCCCTGTGTAGTTATGTATATACGCTTTAGTTGGCGTTGGTACTGCCAAAGAAAAAGTTTTTTTTAAAGCATCCATCATTCATCCATTCTTCTAACCTCCTTAGAATAATAAGAGGATTCGTGGAATTTTCAAAGGAGGCATTTCGAAAAAAGCCAGTCTGCTCATGTACGTGCAGCTATACAATTTAAAAGTCTAGTTGCTTTCCTTTTGTTTTGCATGGTATGATATCATCAGCAACCAGGAGGATACTTTTTTCAGTCAACAATCAACGGCAACAACGTCATCGCCACACATTCAACAAAATGCTGTTGTGTGTGAGTGTGTGCGTACCCGTTACCCCGCACCACCACCATAATATAATCCATCCATCCATCCCCACTTTTTTTAGCGAATTTAGCCTTGCATTATTCTGCCGGAGAGAGATACATGCATATCCTCATTGTGTGCAAAATGCTTTACACTTGGCAGTTTTTTTTCTTTTTAAAACTCATCATCATCAACAATCCACATCCCCACCATCCGCAGAAATAAAAAAACAGACGGGGGAACAAAGTTTTTTAAAAAGGAAAAAGGAGAGCGAGCAGAAGAAACGAGGAGAAGGAGCGGAGAAGAATCCGACGAGTGAGCAGCATAATTATATCTAAACATGGATAACTGCATTTTTTCAGCTTTGCTTGGTAAGTTCTAACTGTAATTTGACCATGAATGAGCGAGTGAGCTCAAAATCCACTACTACCAAACACCACCACACCATCAACAAAACCACCACCATCATGAGGAGAAGACAAGAAAAACGGAGTGAAAGAATCGACAACCAGAGTTATGATGGGATGGATGTGCAAACTGTATTATTATTAGGCATGCATGCATACTACTTCTCCTAGTTTTTTTTCTTAATAAAAAAAGGGAAGCCACTTTACCAACCACTATATACACCATCATCATATATATTTTTTTTTATTTCATCGTGCTTTTTGCTGCTGATCAGGACAAGAAACGTCAGTTTTCTTTTGCAGAGAAGAACTTTTTTTTACATGCGAATAAAAAAATTGTAACTGAGAAATAGCAAGCCAGCCAAGACGATTCACGCTCATGCTGCTGCTGATGAGAAAGATAATAAAGATAGTTGCTTGAAGCTGTCTAGTTTTCTTTCATGATCATCATGATTATTATGATGATGATTGTAAGGAAGCCAAATGCAAAAAAAAATCACTAACCAACCACCGGAGCAAAAATCAGCTTAGAGCTACAAGAAGAAACAAGTAACGGTACTTTTTTTTCTTTTATCCATTTTTCTCATGTGCTATCTAAACACATAATACATTCTCTGGCGAGAATGATGACGAGAAGAAGGCTTAACACTCACATGCAGAAAAAAAGGAGCAACAAGTGTAAGCAGCAACAGGCAGGCCTTAAGAAGGAGAATTTTTTTTTGCTTTTTGCGTGGCCAACAATCAGGAGAGAGAAGAGAGATTTTTTTATATTTTCTACGCTCCTGCCACTGCTCATTCTTGCTGGCAAAAAGAAGGAAAAGGCAAAGAGGTATGCATGCCATTGGACTTGCCACGAATATTACGAAGAAAAAAAAAGGATAAAAAGATGCCATGCCGTGATGATACGCTTTATCCTGGTTCTGGTACTTGTACATACCTTGCGTTTAAAGAGCTATGTTTATAAAAAAAGCGTTTTCTTTTTCGCAGGTTTTTTAGGCCACTACACCTGTAGAGAGAAAGAGAGAAAATCAAGGCAAAAAAGTACGAAACCAACTTCTATAGTAAAATACAAGCACCATTATTTTATCACTATCATCATCACCATTCTCAGCCTAGTTTTTTTTCTATTAAAACCTGAGCTGGTTATTGTCGGATTTTTGCTAGCTGTATGCCTTTGTGCACAATAAATCCATGCAGGTAGGCTTAGAGAAATCCTCCCTGTACCCTTTTTTAGTTTTTTTATACGTCCCTTCCTACATTTTCTATATAAAAAGGATATTTTGCAAAATGAGAAAACAAATAGCTAGCTGAGACTATCAAAATGGCAATGAAAAGTATTCCAACTTGCCGCAAAAGTGCTTACTAATATAAAAAACTAACTACGCAGAGAAAAGAAATCAATGACTAGCCAGCATACAAAAGTAACATAAATTCTTATAAGCTCCATCCATTTTTTTGAAAGCCAGAGGCAGAAATTCTCCTTTTTACAGCTCTGATTGCGCTGACAATCGACCTGCTCATGATTACATAGCACGTACTGTTTAAAGAATTTATTTCGCTAGTTACTAGTTGGAAAACACGAAGGGTATGTATAATTTCTTATGAGCTTTCTATTTTTTTTCTTAGTACCGTTGCTTTCCAGTTTTACTGTGTTAATTTTCTGATGAAGCCGGAATCAAAGACTCCCAATGGTCCACTTTCCGCATAATGACTTTTTAAAAATTGACAATCACTCCTAGTTCACAGGAACAATAATAAATTTCAGCATTTTGCAGTGACGTATCGGCCTGATTCCGCAACTTTTTAATGTATTCCAAAATATCGCATGCTCCCTGCGCTCTTCTTGTGTCCCTTCCCATCCTACAAAAAGAAACGTTACGTGCGTGTGTGCTAATGCGAATTTAGTACCTTTTGCTAAAATACACACGACTCATTTGCTTCCCACACAAGGAACGGACATCTATCTCTGTAACAAATCTTCTCAGCTCTTATCCGGTAGTCTTAATGCTTTCTTAAGACGGTGATTAAATTTATTAGTGCCAAAGTGCGTATGCACAAACGGGTAGATGCAAGATACTACAGTTACATTTATTATCTTTATATTGTAGTAATAAAATAAGACAAGTCTAATGAATCCCGTCACAACAATCAGCAACCAACCCAGAAAAACCATTCCCTCCTCTCTGTATAATGTTTCCTCTTCCATCCGAAGCAGAGAAACCACAAGAAGGGAGAGAAACTTAATTTCTGCATTACCTACCTGACTATTTTCTAAGACAGTATAATGCTGTCTTGACATGGCACTATTCATCAGCCCATGATATTTTCCATTATGCTTATAATAAGCTTAATTTTTTTCCTCGCTAGAGCTCCTTATAGCATAATACGTGGCCGTAGTGCTGTGGTATTTATACAGTTACCGTTTCTATTCCTAGAAAGTCGGTGTGTTCCAATCTAATTCACGAAAACCAGTTTATTGCGTTTTTGTGTGCAAATTTTCTTATTACTATGCATGTAGTTTTTGCTCACAGTGAATGGGATGTAAACAGGGAGAGAGGATAACCGTCAAAAGGTAATTTTTGAAGGAAAAGGCGCTTGTAGTAATCATGAAAAAAGAGAGCACATTTACAGATTATTATTATGGAGAATGATATTGTAAAAGCGGAAATTGTACTTTGTTATTATGATTAAGCTCGAGCATTCTTTTTTTATACCTTTAGGCCACATACTTACAACTCCCATCTGCTCAGCTATTTATTGTTATGCACTAAAGTTCACAAACAAGCATTATCTTGACAGGGAGAACTATTGCTTATCCTAGATTTTTTCTTGTACTTTTTCCCGTTCTCTAAACACTTTATTTTTTCAAACCTCAGCTATCGCTATATGGAAAAATACCGCTGTTCATTACCCCTGCGCCTAATGCATATTTTTAACAATTACAACCTATCAGATATATTAGCAGGAAGATAAGCAGAATTAAATGGGTTTCGTTAGGAGGTAATAACTGCAACCAGAAAGACAAAAGATGTAGAATAGCGCTGCGCAAGACAATCATCCATAAATCTGTTATCTTTGCAGGCTCTACACGAAGAGAAACCAACATAAAATATCCGGAGGAGAGACACACTCAACCCAGATTTCTCTGCCAGTAATAGCCTCGCTGAAAAACGCCTTGATATCTCTCTGCATTAACATTTTTTGCTCAATAAATAACTGTCTTCTTAACTCGTCGAGTTCCGATGACATTTACGTACCAAAATCTCCTTGCCTCTCCCGAGTTATTTCTTTATGGCCTATACATGTGAGCACCGACAAAAACAGTACGAATTGCCAATGGCAGTTACCACGTTTTTTTTCGCTTAAGAGCAAAGAACGAACAGGTATGAACTACTTTAGTCCATGGAAATCACTTGATGATGGTGAAATCCGCAGGACTTCACACAAGCCAAAAGATAAATGTAAAATGGTAATGGTGTCACATTAAAAATTAGATTGTGGAGATTTCCCATGATAAGTTCCGCTTTGCGTTTTCGTTTCAGCAGTAAACAGAGCAACAATGAGGACAACGACGATGATACACCTCACACATCACTCCTTTTTTTCGTCAGAATATACCGTTTTTTCTTCTCCATTGTTGAGAACGCAGCCGTCACCGTATTGCCTCAGACAAACAGCGAGTCTCAGAAGGAACTCTCGTCTCCCCCACTCATTATAAAATATCAGTGTGCAACATCATCATTTATTATTTACAATTATCATCCCATTCCTCCGTTCCTTCTTGTCCTGGCTGATTGTGTGCACGCTCTTCTGCACAGGCACACTCGCTAAAACAACTTGCACATAGCGTCATCTCATCAGCAAGTACTGCCTTCTTGGAAGGAAATTTTCGCTGGTGTGCGTACATACAAAAAGGAGGCTACTTAGCTATTAGAGCCGATTGCGCATACCACAGTTTACATTTAAATAACGTGCATCATGCACAGCATCCTCTTCTCTCGCTGACACGACTTCTTCAAGTACTCTCTAGCAGAGTTACAATTTTGGAGAGTTAAATTCCAAAGACATTCACGAGAAGTCATGCCTTGTCATCATCATCATCCTAATAATATCAGAGCAAGTCAAGTATAAGACAGCATTTTGCAATCTAAGTTTTTTTTTAAAAAAAAGGAACGGCACACTTTCAGTTGGTCACATGATGATGATTTCCTGGCTTTCTATTGTAATCATTTTTTATTTCATAGAGCAATATTGTTGTAGGAGAAGACTAGATTTTTCTTTTTGCAGTGGTTTGGAATGAGTCCTCAGGCAGGATGGTACTTACTGATTATATACTTTTCTACAAGCTTTCCTGAGATGTGCCACTGCAAACGTTTTTATTGTCTTAATCAGCTCATCCAGTTCCTGTTCGCGTTTTCATACACAAACCGCACTATCTGTCTATCTAGCGAAACCCTATTAAGGTAAAGGTACGGTTGGTTTTAGCAAGAAAAGAAAAAGCGTGCAGCGAGCATATATATATTTTTTAATGGAATGGCAGAGGAATGAACTGTTCTTGGCAGCTACCAGAAAACTGCTACCGCTGATTATCATTATTTGGTTGCTACTTGTGGTCCCATTCCCATTAAGGCTCGGCATACCCATTTTTCAGCACACTATTATATGAAATGTGGAATATCTTTAATGTTTCATGGATTACTTTGCCTACTTTTGCTTGAGAGATCGGTTGCGAGCTGAAATTGCATTCCACACTACAGAGCATATAGTGCCACTTTAAACTACCTGTGCCTAAATGAGAGGGGTATAAAAACTCATTATTACTAGAAGAGAAAAGCCGCACTCCGCACAGTAATCCATCAGAGAAGTGTCTGTGCATACCGCAGCATGAAAATTGACGGATGATGATATGATGGGAGTATCACAAAAAACTCCACAGAGTTCAGCAGCACAACATATAGGGATGTTAGTCTGCTCAATGGATGGATGGACGTACGGACATTTACCCCTTTTTCAGCGTTCTGCACGACGAGTCGCAGAGGCTGTTTTTTACTTGCTGTGTAGTACAAATATGTGGCAAGTGAGAACAACACAATTGCAGAAAACATCATAAAAACTCTACACTAAACCGCGCTGCGCTAATTTTCAGCTGATATATGGAAATGTATATCTCATAGAAAAGCCACATGGACACACATGCTTCTGTTTTCTGTACACGAACAGCGATTTTCTTTCATGTAAGTACATGAGAAACAGCGTAAAATTAATATCCCTCCATATTATAAAAGTACGTATGTACTTCAGCCCAGCTAGTGAAACCGATTGCTGCAGGCCAGCAGGATTAAGGTTGAGCAACAAGGAATGCTTTATGACAGTTATTGGCATTTATATGCACTTTTTTTAGATTCCTCTCTTGATATATTTAAATTGCAAGTAATTATTTTCCTGTAATTATCTTCTAGTAGAATCAGGCAAGGAAGGGAAGCCTCTTTCCCTCTGAGATTTCTAAAATACGACTCTTCTATAAAATATTTTCTACGTTTTGCTGAATGAAACAGCACTGCTTTGTTTTTACACGATGACTATCATGATAAGATGCATGATGATGAGTGCATAAATGAGTGATGAACTGTTTATTATTATGCATGAATGAGCAATATGTTTTTTTTAATTCAAATTCTTCAGTCAAGCTTCCATTCAAATTTCGCATACCCCACAGAAACACACTCTCTAAAAAAGACGAAGACAAGTCAATTTCTTTATCCAATTATGCTGTGAATAAAAAAAGGGTTTTTTATTATCTTCTATTTAATTATACTCATTTTTATATAAACACCGCTTTCTGCATTAGAGCAGCGGATATAAAAAAAGTAGTTCATACAATAAAAGGAAATTAAGAAGAAGAGTGAGTGGAATAAAGCCTCTTCTCCACAAACAGCTTTTTTAGCCGCACAAGTAGGTATTTACGCAGGAGAGTATAAAATGCGAGTGCGCTGATTGCAGATAACAGTAAAGTGCATACATTCGTCAAGCTATTACAGTGCAAATACATTTCGTTTTCGCTTAGTCCATAGCAGCCCTTCCATCCTTTCCATAAAGTTTGGGGTTGAATGAATAAAACAAGTACGCAGTGTACCACTCACAAACAAGAAAGTTGCTAATCTACCAGCTATTACGAGCAGACTTATGCCGACCAAAACAATTCTATTTGAAAATGCGAGTGCGCTGATTGCAGATAACAGTAAAGTGCATACATTCGTCTAGAAATTTAAGTTGATGATAAGAATTTTTAAAAGGAGCACTCACTAAAAAATTAAAGCTATTACAGTGCAAATACACTTTTCGCTTAGTCCATAGCACCCTTTCCATCCTTTCCATAAAGTTTGGGGTTGAATGAATAAAACAAGTACGCATTGCACCACTCACAAACAAGAAAGTTGCTAATCTACCAGCTATTACGAGCAGACTTATGCCGACCAAAACAATTCTATTTGAAAAAAAATCTTCACAACTATATGTGCCAAACATTCCATTTTCTATGGAAGCAGAGAGACGATTATCATCATGAAGTCATGACTCAGAAGTCATCCTCCATTTTCTCTTCATTTCCCATCCCTTTCGTAATTTTTTGCGAGGAAGGGTACCACCAACGTCGCACAAGCCACATTGTAAAAATGTAGTAGTGGAGTGTATGCGCATATCAAAGCGATATTTATTGTTAGATAAGAAAACAATGCTGCATTACATATTAGAAAGCCACCATGCCATCTTATCACTCCAACCACGACATAAATAAAAGTCCATATTCTTGTAAAAAATATATATACGTGTATTAGCGTATAAAAAAGAAATCTGGGCTAAACGGATGTGAGCCAATTTACCACAATCAGGAAAGGCAACTCCGGGTCATTATTTCTCAGAAAAGAGGTAAGACAATGTAATAAATGACTGTATGAGAAGAAGGCGTATATATAGCATAGATGTACCTCGCAGTATTAAAAAAACCTGCAATTGTGGTCTTTTGGGCTTTTGGGCATGCATAAATATTGGAGAAGCGCACACAACAGGCATGCACAAGACTAAGACGTACTAGGTTGTGCCATGTCCTACTCAATACAGCTGCAAATACTTTTTTAACCACTAAATGATATTACCAATCAAGAGATATATTTTTCCCCTGACAATACACAGAAAACACCAGTCATATGAGCATCGCACAATATCCAGATTTTGAAATTTTACGACAGAAAATCCTACAAACCTCATATCCAATCCCTTTTAGTACTGCTAAACCATACTACCTTCGGAAAGTCAACACCATCTAAGAGAATACCTGTTCCTTTGTGTACTTCTTTTTACTTGGTCTTGGTCGGATTCATCATCACAGCTGCATAAGAGCATTGCTCAAGAATATAAATATTTACATCTTCATTTTCAACCTGCCCACAACTTTCTTTACGAGATGAGGTTTTGCCATAATAACGATAATCATGATGATGAGGATGATGAAGCTGATGCGATGAAACGAAACAAAAGTTGCGAATCCAGTTGCTTTGCCTGTCAGCGCATACACATGACTCTACACCTTTTTTTATTATAAATCGTATCAAAAAACATGCCTGCTGGTCTCCTTGATATATTGCTTGTTGTTGTCTAGCAAGACTTGGAAGGAGAGAACTGCCTTGCAAGGTAGCTCTTTACGAGATTTAGATATGACCAGGCTAAAAAAGCACATCGTATCGGCCCACAACAAGCCGTACCATAGGTTAGGAAAAAGGGTTCAAGTCTGACGTAGAAAGTTCATCCAGCACAACAAAAAAAAACTAGTCAAAAAGCTGTTTTTATACTTTTTTATGATGTGGACTCTTCATAACTAAAGATACATCATTCTTCACAGCTTCAAAGCGTCCTTACAGGTGTACTTTCTCAGAAAGTTGGCTCTGACCTATTCTGACACGGAGCTTATTTTTTCCTAAAAATCATAAAAAGTACCCTTGCAGACATGGGTTATAAAGTGACAGGATTATTTTTCCGTTTGCGAAAAAACTGCGACCTGTTTTCAAAATAACCGGCAACTTTTTATAATTTTATGTCCATGTTTTGTCTAAATTTTACTTGGAAGTGGTAGCGTGTTGTTGGACAGTAAAATGGCTGTCATAAATGCCATAATTTTAAAAAATGTAAAAAGTTGAATTTTCTCTTCCAGTCACACAAATATAAATAATCATCTCGACTGTATTCTGGTTTGCCAATCTCACCAAACTCGATAACTGGATATATCGATTTTTACAATGGCTTCTATAAAACATGACGCCATGTAGAATAATGAAAGCGATAATGACCAACCACGTCTAAACAAGTCAAGTGGGTTACGGCAAGTTCATTGAGACAAAACGATATTTTTCTCACAGTAGCCTGCAGACGGCATCTTAAGCATTGTACCGTTTTTGCTGATCATCAGAATAATGGAAAAAACATTTTGGATGGATGAATATGCAACAAGCCGCACTGTCAAGTCTAGTTTAGTCTCAATAATTGCAGCGAGAGAAAAAAACTGCCACAAATCTTTTTAGCAAGAACCTGACATAGAAAATGGCAAGTGCAGTAGAGTGCACAAACTAAAAACAAAAGAATCAAGTTCCTCCACGAAAGAGTAACTAGATTTAAGACTGCACCATACTGGATATATGTGTAAAAATGACTAAATCGAAGCACGAATATAACAACGTAGTAAACGAGCATTGCAAATGTTCAGTAATTTTTTTTGTTATGGCAAAGTAAAACAAGAAGGAGAAGAGGGGCTAACAAACTTTCCAAAAAGTGTTGGCCCAGTCAAACCAACCAGCACTAATTTTTTCATAAATCTGCTGAGCAGTAATTTTTTGCAGTGTTTTCTATCTTAAACGAGCAAGTGGCCAGGCAGGCCAAGTCAAGTATGGTAATACAACATAGCGGCCAAGTCAGATTAGACGCATTATATTCAGCTGGGCCAAAGGCCAGCGGCATACTTTCGGCCGGCCGAGGAGGATGATGATACGATACCATAAAGGTTCTAATCTGACCAGCAGTACCAACTTCTACATACCTCTCTAGAAGTAGAAAGTAGGTATACACTGTTGTTCCTTTTGAAAGAAAAAAAATTGATTGAGAAAAACTTTTTTTTGCGAAATGGAGAACGTACAACCATGTAGATATTGAAAGGAGCAGCGGTAAAACTAGTTCCATGATGATGATGGGGTGAAATATACAATAATGATGACCACTATAATAGACAAGTACTGTTGATTAACGTGGTTCAGGTGGTCGGTGAAAGGGTTCCTCGTTCAAAATAACTAACATATTTTCCTGCGGTTGATGCGGCAAGGAGTCAGCGCCAGCAGTGTACTCTCTGACAAGGATATACGCATAGGAAAGACGACTTTTTGGACGTCTTTTGAAAACGAGTAGAACTGACAAGCCAGTTATAGATCGTGATTAGGAGCTTAATCAAAAATGGAATGAGGCCTCCATGCGAAAATCAAATTCTTTCAGGCATCAACATATATCGGCGATTATACTTAAGTGCAAAAAAATATACGCCGCTTCGCACACATGTTACAACTTTTTTTTTACTTCAAGGGTGCCGTTGTTGTGTTACTTTTTTGGCTGACCAGCACCGTATACTTATGCCCTTTTCTTTTTTTAAAGTGCTGGCTTTTTTGACTCTCTCCTTTTAAACTGCGCACACAGACAGATATGTCCATCAATCTATCCATGTCCATCTTTCAGGTTTTTTTTTATATTTCGTGATGACTGAGGAGGTAATCAAAGGAAAAGTGGGTCCCGAGTGTTAGGGGTTTTTTGTTATCATCCATGCCGAACAATGCTGCTAATATATTCAAAAGCTCATTCCTATGCATAGAAAAATCTTTTAAACTTCTCCGTTATTTACACATCACAAAAAATAGCGCGACCAGCCAGCGAGTCGACACTCATTCACAACGCTAAAGTCAAGTGAACGCTGAGCATAAGGGGAAAAATATTCGAAACTAATGTAGCCACCAGCAGCAGCCAGCCCCAAAAACAACACTTTTGCAGATCGGCAAAACAAAAGAAGATTCATGCGCCGTTGTCGGCTTTAAAAACACCTCCTCATCTCAGAGGGGTAGGTAGTAAGTCCCTGCGAGCAACTTCAACCTCAACCAACTTCAACTTTTTTTTACGCTAGTTGAGAGCATCAAACCAAGTAAGTACCTTCCTTTCCTATTCCACTATCTCTAAAGCTTAGTTTCGTTTTTTATATTCCTTAGCAAATCGAGTAAGATCGCTGCTCTTTCCCTTCGTTAGCAGAATAGATAGATTACAATCAGTAGCAACGGTTTCAGTGTCGATGCATGCAGCACCACGATTGCAGCAAGGGAACATATATTTTCTTCAGATCTGTGAGCGTTTTTGTTCCTTCAAATCCGCCATATGACAAGGCTGCAAACAGCTAGGAGCTCCCTCCTCCTTGTGTTCGCAGAAGAAAAAAAAGCACTTTAAAAAGTCAGAAAGTTGGTTAAGGACCTTTATCCAATTCTTTACTGGCGAGCATGCAATTCATTATTTATTATTTTTCATGCCACTTTTTTTTACTGCTGTAACGCAGGAGCAGTAATGCTCAATTTTGACAGGCAAAGGAGTTTTATGTGATTGTCATTCAGCTGCCTAAAATGCAAAGTTAAAAGGAACATGATGACGATGATGATGATGCAAGATGAATATTACCGTTTTGCCACACGTAGTAAAAAAACATCTCGCTGCCTTTCCAAAAATGAAATGTGCACCACGTTTATGGGTAACCTTAAAACTCAAGGATACGGACGGATACTGATTATTGGGCCGGGTTTGTTTTCTAGCTGATAGCTGACTCAGATAGTGCATGCACGTATATAGCTGGCTCAAATCAATTTGGAATTCTTGTACAAGAACTACATTTTTTAACGGGTTCATATGGCACTGAAAAAATCTGCGCAATGATTCCTCTCTTGCACGTACGGGTATCTCTTCATCACTTCAACCCTCTCTTAAAAGTGGCGAGCTCGAGAGCGAGAGAGAAGTAGTACAAAAATTGCAATTTTATCAACTCCACACTATTTCTCCCGTTGGCTAAAACTTTTTCTTCCTTTGACTGTTTTATTGTATGGATGTACCTAAATGCCCTTCAGTCTTCACAGAGATTTTCAACAAGAAAGAGCCTTGCCTTAATAGCCCATTGAAACGGTGACGCAGAGTACATGCAATTCCTATATTTGTGCGACCCTCGTCAAGCATTCCATTATTTTCAAACCGCATAATACGCGTGTACCTTTACTGCTCCGTCAAGTGAACTTAAAAGGGTCACTGCGTCATTCCCTCTGCAAAATAATTTCTTCCACAAGCTGACTCATTATTGTTTATCCAACACAACTTCTTAGTCCATGAATAATCAGGCAGATTTTCCATTTTCAAAACTGAAAATATCCAACCTGTTAACTCATTTCTAAATGAGCATTAAATACTAGCAAGGTATTTTTTCTATTTGGTTTTTTTAAATAAGCGCGTACGTGGTATTTCTGAGCACGGTATAGCTGCTAAAAGTCAAGCTAGTTAAACATTGCGTATTTATATTGCTCTGCAAATGAATGGGATTTTTCCCCTACCTTAAATATATGCACTACTCTTACTAGGCCGTCCAACCAGCGTGACAAATGGTTACGTTAACCTACTTTTGAAGGGTATTCATGGAAAAATTCTTGCGCTATTAGAATTACGTTGCAAAAAAGGATCTCAAAGTTTTCTGTGCTATATTATGGTAAGGTTATCATTATCCAAACCTTAACCATCATTATTTTACCACTTGTGCGAATCCACTGAACTAAGCGCTACTCAGATAACTTTAGTAGAAAGGCAGTTTGCCAGTAACAAGTATACCTAAATTACAGCGCACTCACTCCGAATTAGAGCAGCACTATAATAGACTAACTAATACGCTTCTGTGCACGGCATATTGTTAAATATAAACGCAGCAGATTAACAGATGTGTACTTTGTAGCAGTACAATACGCAGAGAATATATTTTCCCTCGTTTTAATTTTTTTTTGAAAAAAAAAGTCTCTTCACAAACCATAATTACAGCTCACGCATAAGTGTATCGGTTATCTATCCATGTGCCTTCTTCGGCATGTTTCTCTGCACACATGTCACGCGCAAACGAGGTAAAATCAAAGTTTCATGTTTCTACTAATTTTATCGCAGCTTTTATCAAGTCAGAAAAGGAATTATTGCCCTCCATAATGCATGTATCCAAGAATAAAGAACTTTTTTATGAACTCGTCATTGGATTCCCTCAGGTATAGCGGTATAGGAAGGTAGTAAAAAAATTTAAACGATTGCAAATTCTTTTGACTATTACGGGCTTTATTTAGACTTTGGAGCGGCTCTATATGGAACACAAAAAGGAGTTGCGAAGAAAACTGTAAAAAGGAAAACTTTCTGCTTGACACATATTTTTCCCTTTCCACCACAATCAATAATGCTGCGCGATTACTTCGTGATGTCTTTATAACTACTTGAGTCACCCTCTTTCGCATCGCTCACATTTCACGATACAATAATAAAATCGCAAAGGAACTTTTAATATTGCAGCTTTGCTCCATATTTATAGCTGTTTTACAGAACGGCTCAATCTTTGATGCAAGGCAAGAGCATTGCAGATTTTACTACACGAAATCTCTAATTGAGGAAGACCGCAAAGTCAGCCACAACAACGGAATATTATCGAGGTAGTTTTTGTCCACAAGGATGCATTCGCATTCCAACCCTAAAACCAAGCTCCTCATCAAACATTACCGTAAATAAAATGCTGAAAAGGCACAAGTGGAGATGCTAAAAATGGAGGTTAAATATGAAATTCTCTCTAGAGACTACTCAATCTTCCTTTTTTATTTGAGCAGAGCGTCGTGCCCAATCCATGTAAGTGAAAACCGGGTCAGTCCCAATCCCATAAATTCCTGGTAAAACCAACAAGGTTATATTTGCAACCAGCAACTCCAACCAAGAATGTCGCAAATCCCGTTGTTTTGTCTTCCACGCACGCCTGCAGCAGCAACTAGAGGTTACTGCAACTGCGAGCTCTACCTCCGCACACTTAAGTCCTCCTCCATAATCTCCACTTTAATATCAAAATCCCTACAATTTCTTCACTTCTAATTAAACGACCTTTAAAAAGTACGAGACTTTTTATAGCTAAACAAAGGACTGACATAATACGCAGTCAGTCGCGGCGAAATGACCTCATACTCAATAGCATAAGTGCATACAAAGGCAAAAACACCTAGACAATGACAATGCCATGAAACTTTTCGGCAAATGCACACTAATCAGAGTTACTAGTAGCTAAAATATTTTCAGTTTCTTCCATTCCATCAGCAGCAGCAGCAGCATGATCGCACTGAGTCAATGCTTTTCAGAATAACTAAATGGCTTACTAACAAAATGTCCTTGCAGCTCGTAAGCAGTGCAAGGCATCATCGTCCTATCGGAACCCAAAGTAGAAAAAAATTGCAACCTTCATGATTTAGACATTGCTCGATGATGATGATGACGACGATGGTGCTTATGCGCCTTCACTCAATTTTTCCACTAATATCAAAGTAGCATCTCAAAGTCTCACTTTTATGAAGGTAACCTAAACTCGCAAGCGATCAAGAAATATGACATACTACATTGCTTCATCTGCTTACATGTAGACTAGACACAATTACTGAATCTTACTACGTGATCTCGTAGCGGAACACAATACATTTAAATTTATTAGCAGGCTCATATATATCCCACATGCATTGTTCTGTTCCATGTGTGCTATACCGAAGATGAATGAGATTACTCCGTGCACACATCGATTATGTGCATATCATTATCATTTACACAATATTCTGCCAACCACTTGCAAAGGTATATTTTGCGTCATGTCAGCAACAACATCAGCATCATCATTTTATACTTAGGTACGAATTTAATTCTTGCAAGTTGCAAGCATGTGTCAAACTGGAATTTCTACTGTTGGAATGGATATGAGCAAATCCATAACAGAGAAGGAGAAATGAGGTCAAGTCATTTAAAAAAATAATGTAGATTCCCTTCTCCCATTTAACAATAGCAGTGTACCAGGCCAAGTCAGGCGATAACTGCGCATCATGAAAAAAAAGAAAGCTGCTTTGCCATTAAACCAGTCCAATAGAAGCAGCAGCATCAGCACAACAGACATGGAATTTTGATTTGCTTAACAATATGAAAGTAGGCATATAAAGAACATGATAAGCCACTCAAGTACATTCTGTAACTTTTTTATAGCGAGTTGGAGTTTGTATATTCGCAGCTATCACATATGGATCAATTTTTGGGCCGCTGTTACTGCTGCAACACTAAATTATAATAATCCCTTAACGTTCCGTTCAAGTCGTTATTACCAAGTAGAAAGTGCAATTTGGCACCATAGACGACAAGTCAGATTTACGAGGATTAGGACTGCCATTAGAAAATTTGGAGGAAGAGTAGACCGGGAGGAGGATAACAATGAAATGTGATGGAGCTCTCTCACACGGACGGGTTCGGCAATGTGCAATTATTACAATGTACAAAAAAAATCGTCATTGTTGGATCATGTCATGAAGTGGAGATGACGATCATGATTGTGTGTGCCCTGTAATGCGCTTATTTATTTCTCAAGCGAAAGATATTTAATCTTGGCAGTTTTCTTGCTGTCCAAAACCCCAACAAAATAATTTATGAAGTCGGCTGCAGCAGATATTGCTGCACGACACAGGAGAGACAGCGCCGATCTGACAGGATTCACAAGCAATAAATTCCGCTGATCCCAATGTAGAAAGTTTTTTTTTTTTGAATTTTGCATAAAAAATGGGGAACAACAAACAACCGCATAATATGCTAGTAGAAGATGAGAACAGAGGAGCTATGTGTGTGAACTGCGAAACGTGCATCCGAGTATGGAATGTGTGTTGTTATTTTAACGTTGCAACACGCACAAAGAAATCATCAGAAGAAGTGATCACCTACTTCGATTTAGGAAACTAATCATATCACGTCTCGCTTCTTATCATGTATCGGTTTCTCATCATACACTTCACTAGTTTTTCTTTTCGCTGGCAAAACGAAAAGGACTCCAAATTATATCTTGATCTCACGCTGGGTTTCCTTCCCCTTCTTGTTACAGTTAGGGAGGGAAAACTCTCAAGTAAAAGGAACTCAGCCATGACCTAACGGTTCTAATCAGCGTGTCTCCGACAGAGCAAATCAAACAGAATAAAAAAATTGAGAGAGATAAAAATGATGATTCAGGATCCAGGTTTAGTAAAGAGAGAACGGATTTTTTTATTTGAGTCGGCCTATTTTTTGCAATATAAATCATGACAGAAAAGAAACTTGCGAAGCAACTTGTGCATGCTCAAGAGAGCTACCAAGAAGTTCCGTTTTTTCGTTTGGCAGCTCATTTTTCACGGGCTGCGATTTCCCATGACATTCATCTCCCATGTAAATGAGACACTGAATATTACGATATGGATACATGCGCTCGAAAAAGTATTGTTTCAGTTCCCGTTTCATGCTCAACTATGAACTATTCATGTCAAGACATACTGACATTTAACACAGTTAAATTTCAAAAATAAATTGGCCAACAAGCAAACCCCAAAAACCTCCAGCGCAACTCCTTAATCCCAAATAAAATCATGCTTCAAGCCCTGACATATTCAATTAACCATTACATCAGCCCATATTTTCCTCAACTGCAGCACAAATTGTTTATTGCTTATTCTTCCTCATTGCGCCTTCCTGCGCTCAATAAAAGACGTTATTGTTTATGCCTGAATTCTTTACTTATAACAATGCCCAAGCCATAGTCATTAAAACTTTTATGAATAGCCTCTGCAATCTGCAAATAGAAATTGCATATAGCCAGGCGAATGCGATTTGCTAATAGTCAGTAGGCAGGTGCGTACCGCCACTTTGCTCCATGTCAATTACGCATCCTTATTAACTACATACCAACGCTTTTAAATTTCAATCCCCTCCATCACGCTTAAAGCCTTCCATCCCATTCCTAATAGTACTGACATGCGAGGCGGAGAGCCTGTGCACTCGGTACTCATTGATACTGCATTATTACTATGCACAGAGCTCTTGTGAGAAAAAAACAGCCAACACCTCCAAGAAGCTTGTATGGAAGGAGTGTACTGCTCACAATAATAACATCAAGTTTCATAGTTTCAACATACCAGGCTATCCAAGTAGAAAAAAAGGTAGAACAGTCTTGCAGCGTACATACATATTACACACCACTGCACTACAATAATGAAGTAGTACACTTTACCAGAAAAAAACGGAATGGAAATAAGGGTTAAAGACCTCTCAGGAGAAGTGTACGCTATACACGGCAGCAACAGCCACACAAAACGTCTTGTCCTGTCCTTCTGCCTGCTTCTTGCTAAAAACGTTTTTTTTCTTCATCATCATGATAGCCGAGGCAGTAAAAGGCACACATTTAAGTAGCTAATATTGCATTGCGTACCAACAAAATTTACGGCTTTCCATTCTATTTTATTCCATGATAAGGACTAGAAGGACTGACTCCTTCTTAGCTCCATTTTTAGCCAAACCTGCTATATACAGACAAGTGTGGCACCAGCCACCAGCGTGGAGCAGCGCAGATATAAAACGTGCTACGAGCTTTTTTTGCTTGCTAATGCCATTTTACTTATTAGCATAACACTGAGTATCGCCTTTATTGCAATAAACATATTTTTCACGAGGATCATACAACGTTGCAACATTGAATGGAAAAAAATATATTTTTCGTTTACATTTCAGATACTATGTATGTTTCTCCATAACCACTCTTTAAAATAAAAATCCACCTCCTTCATGGAAAAACAACTCTTCTCTTGCTGATATTATACAATCCAATTTTGGAGGAAACAGCATGCCCAAATAATCCTTTCGAGTAAAAAAAAATTCAAAACTTGCATTTTATATGCTTGCTTCCCAAAAACTTGTTCGCAGTTTTCGGTGATGTGGAGAAACACACTAAAGAATATGAAGCGATTCGTGGGGGCGAAAAAAGGGAAATAAAAGCATTTCTCCATACAAAGACATCAAAATTTTTTTTAGACTGGTGAGTGAGTGCTAGTCTCATCGAACATGAAAATTGCTTCAATTGAGCAAAGTACTTTTTACAAAGTAAAGTCTCATCATTACTGTCATGAATTGCGACTTCTTTACTACTACACTGCTCCAAAGCTCAGCAAGGGTGTGCAAATGCAGAAAATCTTGAATCTCTTCAGCTCTCAAGCAGCGCTATTTTTTCGTCGTGATGAATAATGAACCCTACATAATAATCCTTGTGAATATTATGGGATTTTTGCAGGAAAGCTAAGCACGTTTAAGCACTTATCCGATTTTCTTTTTCCGTGTACACAGCGTAGCGCCTCCACATAAATTTTTTTGCAATGGTGACAAACCCTCGGGATGGAGATGTTCTGTGACTGTACGCCACACGGCAAACAACAAAAAGACATTTCCTTCCATTTTTAAAACGAGCCAGCACACCTCTGAATTTTTTTGGCTCCATCCTTAAGTTTAAAATTTTTAAAAAGATATTATGCACTTAGGAATTACTTTAAGTACATAAACCCATTTGCTAGAAAAAACAATGAGGAGCGGTAAATAAGCGAACATGAGGTCGTTCGTGTTCTTATTCCATTTCTTCTTAATCCATAAAAAGAAGAATACAAAAATCCTCCATTTCAAATCAGGCGTCCCCTTTTTTGTTACTAATTCTAAACGGTATACGGATTTTTTGTTTTTTTGTTCTGCAAATTGGAAGATTTTTTTCGCAACGTTCCGTCTAGGCTCATTTTTCTTACTGTACTTGGTACTTATCATTCAAAATATACTAGTCTCCTTTTTAAGAAAGAGGGCTAACGATGACACAGCAAAAGGCTACGTTAGCAAACATGTGTGCGCCAAAAAATGAATGAATGTCCCTTCAAGAGAATAAAAAACTGGCCTAGAAGCGGCTTCACCAGTAACCATCCAACAAATCTAGTACAATTTGAAGTACAAAAGTACCTACCGACTTGTCTACTAAGCCAACCCATAACTTGCTACGAGTTTAATGGATTCTGCATGGATGGATGGACGGATGGAGAGAGAGAGATCTGACAGGTATTCAAAAAAGATCTCCGCGCTTCTTACAGTTCAGTACGTCTATAAAAAACGCTGGTGGAAGAAATCAGGCTTTTCAGAAGTAGACTACAACAGTAAATGAGACAGGTATGAGCATTAAAGTACCTTTACCCCAATCAACGGAATGGGCATGATGATGATCCTCTTGGCAAAAAAGTCTTTTTTTATGATTCTAAGCTTGGCCTGGCCCGGCTTTGCACGCCATACTTGATTCAAGGAGTGTTGTTATGAATGAAGTACCAAATCAAGAAAAAAACGTGAAGGTTTTGATATGGCAGCTAAAGCCAGAGAGAGAGAAAGAGAGAGGAAGAAATCTCTCAGCAGTACCATCATCAACTCTTTCGTGATCATCAAGAAGAGCAAAGAAGGAGAAAATCTTACGGACTGCAAACCAACGATATCCTCCATACCAAAAAGATTACGGTACTTTTTCAATTCCTCTTTGCTTTTCCATCATATAATCCAATCTACCTCTTCTTTTCTGCATTGTTCCCCTCTCTGAAAAGCTCTAAGCATGTGGATTTTTGCTACATTTTTTTTATCTCCTTAAAGAGAAAACTCACTCCTTGCATGCAATTCTGAATAAATACCAATTGAAAAAAAATCCTTATTCACGCAGAATATATTTTTTCATACTTGAGAAAAGAGTACATCCACCTGGTTTTGTTGTTGTTCCTTTTTTCATGCTATGGGAATCACTGTGCATGCATATATACTACGATGATGAATAATGTGTGCTGATTTCTGGTTTTGCTGGTCATGCCACATTCACAAAGGAGTGTGCATGAAGGCATGACACTTTTTTACTCGTTCCATCAATACTCGTTCTCATGTAAATACAAACAAGACTTTTTCTTTTGGAGAAAAAGAATCCCATCATCTGTATCTTTCAAATAAAAAATGTTTTAAAGAATATAGCGAGAAGGAGGATGTCATTAGCAAGGGAACAGGTGCTGCCTGCAATTCCATTCAATTCCTTTGAAAATGGCGTTTTCTATGTAAATTGCATTCGAAATGGATAACGATTGTACTACTTTGAAAAATACTTTGAAAAGCTTTTACTGCGTCGCATATAAGGCCCATAGTCCATGATATGCTACATTTTCGTACTTCTCACTGGCCATCCTTTTCAAGTGACGCAAGTCAAGTCTCTCTTTTTCGAAAATGAAGTAATGCATTTGCCAAAAGTATAAAAAAAATTACTGGCGCTACTTACGGATCTGCAACAAGTTGGAGGGAGAGCTTTACTGTACACAAGCAGGGAACTAATGCAAGGGTACGTGCATCTCCTCTCACATCATGGCCATCAGTGGAGTGATCATGGATATTTCAGTGAATTTTAAAGACTTCTTTTTTGGCTACATGGTCTCACTAGAAAAAGGCATGACGGTGTAGTATGCAAACATGATTAAGTGACTGAGCAGAAGGAAAAGGGGCTTTTGCAAAGGAGAACACACGGCACATGCTTGTATGCATGCGTGATATCCATTTTCTACGTCACGATCCTAAAATCTAGGTTACCTGCCAGCTCTTGTACAGTTTTCTTTCTTGTAGGATCAGCCTTTTTTTGCTGAATTTATGATTATCATACAACCACACTAGTATACTTCAGCTAATAAAAACGTCCTTAGTATTTGACTGCATACCTGCCTCCTTTTTTTCTACCTCTCCTAAGTCTCACCAGCTGAATGAAAAGATATATCTTCTCCGCTTTAATTCAAGGATCCATTCTTTCCATAAAATGCAAGCAAAGTCAGGACGATGCTCATGTATCAAGCTGCAATCATTATCATCACGAAGAACAAGTTGAGTCCCATAAAAAAGGAAAGACCTAGATTTTGAGTATTTTTTCGCAAGAAGGGGAACAACCAGTCAAGTCGTCTCACTGCTGCCAGTAAAAATCTACCTCTTTCAAATACTCATTTTCTTTAAGGAGCAGCAGCATCATTGTTTATCATCATCAGGTGTTCTGATTCCATGTCTTTAATTTTCAGAGGAAGAAGAATAGTATGTCTGGGGAACTGGGCTGGGAAAAATACTGGCTGAGAGCTGACACTGACGATTTTTTGTAGTAGGGAAAGCAGCAGAAGGAGCCCAGTCTGCAAATTCTTTAAAAACGCAGTTAAAATACTACTCCTTTTGTCTATTATCCCGCTGATAATGCATTTTCCATTAATATAATGGGACAGTGCCAGGTACCTACCTCCTTCTCACTCGGCAACTCTCCACACAACATAACGGTAAATATGTGTGCAGCCGAAACGGCATACTTAAATGGACCACTCAAAAGCCTTATGGATAGGATTGAGGGAAACTTTCCGTTACGTGCGAACGAACGTTGTTGTGCTCTCAGCTTTTGCAACAAATGGCAAAATCCTATTGTTGCGTGATGATGACGATGTCTTTCTGTGTACACTTTCATGCGCTCTTTGGACGGGAGAACAGGCGAAATCTACTTCAAAAAGTAAGCGGAGCGAGAAGCCCCTTTAGGGTACTACAAGCTTGAACTGGCACGTACGCCATAAATATAACGAGTGGATATTTTTCAATTTCTCTGCATCTTCTTATTTTCAATTCATTTTCCATCCATCTTCTTTTTATATAAAAAAAAGTAAAATGCTGCATTTGCGCACACTATAAAAGGTACATCAGACAAGATTAGGATCATGAACACCCATTCGTTATATTTTCCATGCATTAGTGATAATAATTTTTTATATATTTTTCTCTATTTTCGTATCTCGCCAGAATGCCAGTACTACCTATGCACTTCATATAAAAGGCACTCAACTGTGAGTCTGCCAGAAGCAAGGAACCCATTCATTATCCTAGGTTTGACGCGTGGAAGGGATGTAGCAACTGAAAAGCACGATGAAAAGAAATCGTGGTGGTGGTGGTGACGATGTGGCAGTTGTCGTAAATTTTTTAAGGGATCTGATCTTTCCACCACACACTTTTCATCATATGTACAGAAAGAAACCAGATTGAGAAACGGTAAATCTACCTTCTTCTTACAGTTTATGAACCGTTTTATATAAGACAAAAAACTTCATGTACAGCTGGTGGGGATGCACAGAGGGAGAATCTCATGTCCATGCACAATTGCTCATGTGTCATTAAAATGGGATAGCGCTTTTTGAAATAAATCGCAGTCACAATGCGAGTCTGCCCAAGGATATCTTTTCTGCTATATATTACTATGGCCTGTGCCGTACAAGATTACCCAAGTGCTCTCCATTATCATTCCCATTTCGATGGTGTACGCTGACCAAGCATAGCAATTGTGACCTTTTGCGAAATGATGGACTACTTTCTCGTTTCCCTCTTGCGAAACTTTTATCACCATCTATCTGATGCCAACGTCAAACCTTCCACCGCCGCCACCACAATAAAGTTATCTTTAATAGTGGAACAATACGGAAAACATTTCTACAGCGAAAACATCCGGTAATTAATAGTCCCGTGGGGCAATGAAGCAGAAAAGTGCGCCCATTTTTCTAGTCAATTCCATGAAAGATCATAGCATAATTTCGATAATCGGCCAATTAAACTACGGATGCTGTTCAGACTCGTCATCATATAAAAGTTTCTTGGACAAGAATAATATGACATTGCACGGTTACAATTACGTTTCCACAGAGCAAGCTATCTTTTATTGGCAGAGTTTCTCCTATTGTCAGCCATTCCCATGTTTTCATTACCTTGAAGATTGGCATGTGCCAGCAAAAGAATTTTCTAGCGACGGATTCAGCCATCATCATCTTCATAACTGCATTTACTAATCACAAAGATATTATTGCGAAAAGCCATTAAGCTGGTCTTAAACACAAGGTCGGGTGTATCACTCTCTCTCTCTGCATTACGACTAATCAAAACAACACATTTTCTATCAGCCTCTCTCCATTGTCTTCAATGCAGTTTTGTTTTCGTTGCTAAAGGTATAATGGAACTCGAAGGACATTTTTGATGGAGCGTAGGCTGAAGGACCCTACCGCAGAAAATTTTTGCATATGCACGCAGATTTAAATCAAACATCCGTTTTAAAAACGACGACGTTGACAAGGCAAACACGAGTAAGATGCTCCATCACCAGTCCCTTATCCGTCATGACAAAAGTGTCCCTAATAAAAAAATGACCAGCGAGCACAAATAAAAAATCTATGGACTTTATTTGTATTTTTTTTGTCTTTCAGTCCTTCACTACTTACGGCTACTGCTCCTGTGAGAAAGTGAGTTACATTCACCTTTACCTAAATGTGATGCCATGTATGACAAAGTTTAGAGTCTTTTCCACCACCTGGGCTAATCCCAGTGCTTAGCATGCATTTTATGCGCATATGCAGATGACAAGGACACACACATGTACAAAAGCCCTGCTCACACTCCCACCTACGACTGGCTCAATAAAAAATCAGCTAATTAAGACCAAAGTTGATTAGCTTCAGCATGGAAAAGAGCTGACCTCATTCCTATGTGCCAAATACTGTCAATTCACTCTCTGCCTGACGCTATGGAAGTTGGCCACTTTAATTAGTCAGCTATCATAATTATTATTCCCATAAGCAAAATACGCAATGGGCATGTGCACCTCGCTCAAACTAATTTAATCCAGAGACTCTAACATTTAAATGAGTCGTACTTTGCCCAGCTAAAATACCAGAGCTACGTGCCAAGACATAATGCAGTAATTAAATCATAACGAGCCATTCATAGCCACCGAGAGCGAGACTCACCTAAAATCACGACAAAATGTAACGGAGAAACGCGAAACCCAGTTTCAGCAAACAGTGCCCCATTCCATTATTACCATCCATCATCATCAGCCTCACCAACAACAATCATGAGCATGGAATTGTTGCAAACAATGTAGAGCATTATGATGCATTGCGTCTATGTAATTTTATGCACATAAAACTGATAATTTTCACAATATGGGATCGACTGATATAGATTAAGCAATCAAAGCGTAATAGCTCATCGTAATAGAGCGCTACATTATCCATGTAACACGTTACGTCACATTTTGCACGTTTAAATACCTATTCTTTTTAATGCCAAATCTCAGTCAATGGATAATACGAAATAAAAATTTACTGCGTATGGATACGCTGTTGCCTTACAAGAACTTTTTTTCTCATACTCCACCATACTACCACTCCAAGAGAATTTTACGCATGTTTAAGGATAATGCGAAAGAAGAAAAACAAAATTGCGTCACTCTTTATATTCCTATGCTCCCATTCTTCATATAGCTACTTCTCATAGCAGTACCAACTCCTACCAGCGAAATGGTTGGTGAACTCACTCTCCTCTCTTCTGATTCCAAACTATCCATTTATAAAATATGCCTACTTTTAGGCCAAGCAAAAACGCATTAAATTAGATTAAAGTTTATATCAGCAACCTTAAGTAAACGGGGAGGTGAATGTCTAAAAACAGAATAGTAAGAATCTTAAGCAAAAATGAGAATGGGCTTGCTTTTTTATTATAATTGTATGAAGATAGTTCTGCAGCCGAAAGTATTTCTTGCCAACTCTCTCTTTTCTTCTCACTGTTACGCCTTTGGAACGACTTTCTGTGATTTGGATGGAGGTTGGTGGCCTCGTCGTCGTATGAGAAGGAGAACTCAAGTTTTTTTGCCTACGCATTTTAAAAAGCTACACAAAAATAGACACCCATTCTTTATCTTAAGGCCAAAAACAGCTTGTCTGGTTGGTTTTCGTTGGAGTGTCAGCCCATTAAAAAAGATAGGTAGCTCTTGGAATTTTTTTCTATGGAACTCCAACTGGCAAATTAACAAAATTTCTGTTGGAGAAGATGCCATTTCATAATTGCAACTGGAGGAGAAGCTACTAGAGTCGTATGACGACCGGACAAAAGTGGTGGTAAATAAAAAATATATGAATTTAATGGAGAGATGAATCATTCCTCCATGTCTTGACAATGCAAGCATAGCAAGCAAAAGTTATGGCGTCAGCAGACTACCAGTGAATGACCAAATGACGATGACTATCATTGCAAAAGTGAAAGAAACGTTTCGTCAGCGTCAGACGAGCCTATTATAAGAATAATTTTGCACCTAATGTAATACATTGCATGTATGAAGATGCTCCTCGACAAGAAAATGAAATGCTTTTTAAGAAGTGGAGCAATGAATGGCATTCACCAGAGCACAATAGGTACATTTCTTCTGGGTAAATAAGCAGAAGAGCACCTATAAGCCCGCACGCCACCAGCATCCAAACAAAAAGCTGGAGAGAATGAATGGAATAAAAAAGCTTTTTGAGGGATTTAAAAAGCATCCCTTTTGTTGCCCTAGACCTCTCTCCCTCCTCTATGGGATTTAACAGCACTAAACCAACAACCGACGACGATAGCTTGGATGCAACAGGTGTTTCTTGTAGGAAATATGGATGCACGCTAAGCTTAACAAGAAGCGCAGTTTGACGCACGTGTTCTTCCAGACTTCCTCCACAAGCCTTGTCAAACCTTCTTAAATCTTCTCTTTTCAACAGGATACCTTAAAAACCATTCATGTTTTCTGACCAACTGCCTTATGAAACGTCCCCTTTCATAAAAAATCAACATTTTGAGCTGTTCATGAAATTAAATGCTTTCTGAAAAGGAATGAGTTCAAAAATAAACTTTTTTTTAACAAGCTCCCATTCTCTCCAGTGGTAAGTGGTAAGTTTTACCAGCTACCCTATTTTACCAGTAGTGAAGCCTTATAAGACATATTAAACGAGAGGGGTCCTTTTTTCTCCCGCCTGACTCCCTTATTTTCTTCCAACTGGATTGGTTTTTTTTCTAAAAAAGGAAGCCAAAAAGTGGAAGCTACTCCATTTTTTTCCTTGATTCTGTCCCAATGCATAATATTCACCAGCATGTGAACGCATCAGCTTGTATTTATTCAAGCAAAATACGCGGTTCCTGGTACACTAAAAATACCCGGTGGTGCGTAGTAAAGGAAATTGGAAAACATCCAGTGAGGGGACCCTTAAAAATCTTTCATGTCAGAATAACAAACTAACTTCCTCAAAAAGCTCTTTGAGGGAACAGCAGTAGTAGCATCCGTTCTTCCCCTAACAGGAAAAACGTTCTATCCAGAAATATGAAACTTGGGTTTTTAACCATGTTCACGGTTCCAGGAGGAAAATAATTTTATTTTAGAAAGGAGAAGGGGAAGGAAGCAGCTATTCTTAACCACCACCAACCATCACCATCACAATTTCCCCCTATTTTCTTCCTCTTGAATTTAAAATGAAAGAAGACCCTTCCACGTACCTATACCTACATACACCTAATTTTTTTGACAATGACTCTAACTCTAACATGGCACGGAAATGATAGATGATGATTTCGGATTTCCTTGGGAAAACGTATCACCATATCTCTATTCATCAACGTGCCCATTCAAAAGCACTTTAATCCAGCGCACTCCATTCATTCACCATTCCAGTTTTTATCAATTCCCTATTGCGTGCGCTATTCTCATTAAAGGCATGGGACCCTACTAATATAATCCCTTCCCTTCCTGTACGCTCTCCCAGATAATGATGCATTAACAAAACAGATAGCATTCTCTTCAAGATTTTCTCCCTTTTCTATTCCAGTTCAATGTTCAATAGCAAAATGAATTACAATACCCATTTTAGGACTAGGACAAGCTGGAGTAATAGAAGTCATAATATTTCCCCACAAAAACGGGTCGTATTTTTGGATGATGACGGTGGCAGAAGAGCGATGGATGCACAGCATAAATAAATACACCGTCTTAACACTGTTTCGGATATAACATCCGGTCCAGGAAAAGCGAGATGATGATGGCGATGATGTGTGCACTGCACAGGAAGGAAAAAGTGAAGTTGATGGGGGAGCGAAGGAGAAGGGGAAAATATGACATTTGAAGGCATACTCAGAAAAAGTAAAGTCAGGCGGAACTTTTATACACAAAAAAAATCAAGACGCAGATGGAGTAGTGGAGATGAAAGAAGCAAAGGCGGATATACACACAAGCTATATATAACTATAAGGCTATATGGAATATAATAAAAACGAGAAAAAATAATATTTTCTCAACTTACCTTAATTCCGACAAGCTGTCGGGGACGAAAAGTAAAGTTTTGAAATCTGAACCTCCAAACAGAAGCTCCTCCACTCGTCTTCCCTTTCTTTAATTCTTCCAGCCGGCTGACAGGATACAGGATGTGGAGATAAAAGTTGGATAAATTATATCTTGAAGAGGCTAATTAAGTCCTTTAAAACTGGATATAGTTCCTTTCAAAATTTATCTGGTGTGAAGCGAACGATACGCATTGATAAACAAGAAAAATCTGGATAAAAAATAGTTTTCAAAAATGCTTGTCCAGTCAATGATTCTTTTCACAAGGTGAACGACCTTCTCCCGCTCTGGATACACTCAACGATTCAACTGGACTACTGCCAAAAGTACGTCTGCTGGACAAATGTAAGGCACAAAGCGCAAACTCAGATTTTCTCACTTAATTTGCATTTCTTGCATAAATTATTTTTTCCAGTTATTTCCATAAAAACCTATTTAAAAGTTTGATAATGGAACTATAGTCTGCATACATAAAAAAAACTTTCCACAGACATCGATAATGTTCAGGAGAATATAAAAAAAATGTTTTACGCTTTTTCAAATATTTGGAACAGGAAGTTGTCCCACCGAATGACAGGATGCATGCAATGAAAAAAAGAGAACAAAACTCTCGGCAGCGCATCCAAAAACTCTTTGATATGCGGAGGATGTCTCTGCTCAACTCGAGTTCACAAAAACAGGTAAAAAACGTTTTTACGGTGGAAGTGGACGCAAACTCACACACGTGGAATAAAAGTTAGTACAATTTTCAAAAACTCAAAATTCCAGAAATAAATGTGAATTTAATATAATAATTGTTTTTTTTCGGGTCACTTGTAAAACGTGAAATGTTAATTACTTGGAAGTTTTTTTTAAGCACTGAGCACTTGTCAAAATATATTTTCTAGAATCTGATTGGATCCAAGGTTAATGCCCCTATTCCAAGAATAAAAATCCGGAGGAGTCATAAATGAAATATTTGCAACGTAATCACTCGCACTCTGGAAAGTACGCTCATATAAAAAAAAGAATTTTTTGAACGTTTTTTTTGTCCAGTTCAGGTTCATGGAAAAAAAAGTCAAAACTTTTTTTAACACAAAGTGCAAACAGTAAGTAATAGGTAAGTAATCACACAAGGGATGATCTCTGTTGGACTTAATAATATTAGCATTGGTGATTGGTTAAACAAAAAATAATAATAAGTTCAGCAATGCTCTTCTCCTGGTTCGTGCAGCGATGATGCTGGAACGAAATGTCAATAATGAATGGTATCAACACAAGTATTGTTTTTTAATAATGATAATACACATCATCACTACACACCGCATTGATCAACACACGTCCGGACGGGGGCGATGTACGATTATTACTGTTAAAGGATGAAAGAGTGGTACACAGGCTTTTAGTGAGCATTCAGCATGTAGTAGAGTGAGAGCGCACGTTGTTCT
>JAHZND010002055.1:0-23920 GCA_027744115.1 Acrocyrtus sp. NNG-2020
GTGCGAATATGCAGAGGGGCGAAATGGAGGAACTGAAGGAGAAGACACTCAAAGAAAATGACATTTTACTAGAACAGTAAACCGAATCACCCTTTTTCTTGTATAACACACGCACAAATCTGATATTTTTTGCGTACGTAAATATATTTGTAATTTAGGAAAAAATCAATCGACGCCGAACTTAAGGAAATTGAGCCGCTGGTGCAAATGGCAAAGTCTGCTGTTGGCAGTATCAAAAATGAAGCTTTGTCCGAAATCCGATCGCTGCGAGCACCACCAGATGTAATTAGGGACATTTTGGAAGGTGTATTACGTTTGATGGGAATCCGAGACATGTCTTGGAATAGCATGAAGACGTTTCTTGCGAAGAGAGGTGTAAAGGATGATATTAGGTACGGAGGACATTTGATTAAGCAAAGTTTTAAAATTATGGAATTTGGTAATGGGCAATGTAAAATTAATTTTGGAAAGATTTTTTAAAAGGAACTTTGATGCGAGGCATATTCATCCAGAGGATAGGGAGGCTGTAGAGAAGCTTCTGAGATTTAAGCAGGAGTCATTTGAACCGAAGCAGGCGAAAAGGGCTTCTGCGGCTGCGGCGCCGCTAGCTGAGTGGGTAATTGCGAATGTGAAGTTTTCAAGGGTTCTGGAGAAAATTGAGCCATTGGAGAAGAAGCAACGGCAACTGGAAGAGTAATAAAGAGGACGAACTGTTAATAAAAATGATTCGAACTATTCATAACTGAATTTCCATTTTTATGTATTTTAAGCAATTTGAGACTGGCCGAAAGTCAAATGGACGAAATTAGTTCAGAACTGACGAGCGTTGACGAGCGAGTCCAGCAGCTGAAAGCGAAGCTGAGTCAGTATACGAAGGAAGCAGCGGAAATAGAAATTACACTTGAAAAAGGCGAAGGAAACTTTACTTGCCGCTGAAGGTCTCGTTGGCAAACTAGATGAAGAATACGGCCGGTGGAAGATCGAGCTCCAAGAGTTAGATCTAGAACTGGGAGATCTACCAATGTACTCTGTAATTGCAGCTGCCTTCATAACATACCTATGTGATGCACCAGAAGATATGCGAGCCGAGTACCTGACAAGATGGTGTGACGAACTGGGCAAGAAACAGTTTGACTTTTGCAAGTTTCTGTCATCTGAAAGAGACTTACTGCAATGGCAGGGTCTAGGCCTTCCGTCGGACCGTTTATCTCAAGAAAACGCAATTATGATATTTCAGGTATGAAAAATAAGATAGGTACTTTTTTAACAAAAAAACTTTCATTTTTTTGTAAGGAAGTAATAACGAATTTACTTATAACGCAAGCTTGCCGATGGAAATGTGACGGTAGTTAATTTTACTAATTTTTAAAAATTAGATTGGAGGCAATGAATTAATTACTTTGTATATAATTATTTTCAGACTTGCTCACGTCCATATCTTATAGATCCTTCCAGTCGGGCGACTGAGTGGCTTAAGAATTTCCTATCGCTAACAAGACCACCAACCGTGATCTCTTTACAGCACCCAAACTCGATGGCAATCACGGAATCTTTGAGTGAATCGTCTGAGCTGGAAGAATCGCTCAACAATGAAATCAGCGATTATCTCCCTTTTGCGGAATTCGGAAGCTGCCTGTTCTTCGCTATTATTGATACGGCGAAGCTTAACAATATGTACCAGTTCTCGCTAGGCGCCTTTACAGGCCTTTTCGAACGAGCTTTGAAGCAATCACATGTACGTCTTTAGCGATTTGTCTTAAGCTTGGTTACTTTTCTAAGGCGGAATTAAAAATTTTGAATTTATTTCTTGAAGGCTGCGGGTGACTTGCCAAGTCACATCGGCCATTTGAAGACAACTCTGGAAAGTCTGGTTTACGAGTATGTTTGTCGCTCACTTTTCAAATCGGATCGACTTGCATTTGCCATTCACATGACGCACGCAATGCATCCCGAATATTTCCAGGATAATGTATGAAAATACTTACGAATTGTTTGTATGTAGATTTTTTAAAAATTAACTTTTTAAATAAATAATTATTTATTGTGTTGTGTAGGAATGGGAAGCGTTTACTGGACAGTTGGTAACAGATCTTAAAGGAAGACTCTGCCAAAGATAATGTTCCTTCATGGATTGACGAGGACCGAACTTTCCCAGTTTACCTTCTCAGTTTAGCCTTCCCATCTTTCTTTGAGAAGCTTTCCCTGTCCAGTGAGTCATTGTGGGAGGAGTTCTATGGAAGTGCGGAGTGCGAGCAGTATCTCCCAACCACTATCAGAGGACAAATTACCAACTTTCAGAAAATGATGGTGATACAAACGCTGCGACCGGATAGGCTTCACACTGTCATGTCCGACTTTGCCAGGGCAGTGCTGGGAAGAAAGTCTTTGTTTCCGCCTCCAACTAGTTTGCGGCAAGTTGTAAAGGAGACTTCTGCTACAGAGCCAATTTTAATTTTGGTTAGCTCTGGAGCCGACCCGTCGAGTGAGATGAGGGAGTTGGCACACGCTGCTGTTGGCTCACAGCGATACGTGGAGGTAATTATGCAGCTTCACTTTTTAAAATACTGTACTTATGTCGAATTCCTATTTGACTCCTTTTTCTCCCATATTGTGCAGATATCCATGGGCCAAGGCCAAATTGAAATGGCACTTGAAAAACTGAAGCAAGGAGCTCAACTTGGGCACTGGATCTGTATGAAAAACCTTCATTTGGTGACTCATTGGCTGGACACTTTGGAAAAGGAAATTAAAGCATTTGGAACCTCATGAAAATTTCCGACTGTGGCTGACCAGTGAGCCGCACACATCATTCCCGAAGATTTTGCTGCAGACATGCTTGAAAGTTGCTTACGAGGTAAAATAATTTTAGCCATTTTGAATAGCATTTTTTTTACTTTAAAGGTCTAATTTGACTTTTCTATTATCTCTTCATGTTGTATCTATGTAGGCCCCACCTGGACTCAAGAAAAATCTTCAGCGGACCTACGGAGGCTGGACCCCGCAGTATGTTGTTGGAGACAAGAATGTTGTTCGGACACAGTCTCTCTTTGTGCTCGCATTATTTCATGCGGTTGTCCAAGAAAGGAGGACCTACATTCCTCAAGGATGGAGCAAGTTTTACGAGTTCAATGAAAGCGATTTGAGAGCAGGGGCTGACGTCCTGGATCAGTTATTTAAAGGAAATCGTAAGGCCCTTCATGATTGCGTTATGCTAAAATAATTGCTGGCAGTAGAATTATGGTTGATTTTTTTCATGTAGGTTCGAGAGAGATCCAATGGCCGTATGTGCACGGCCTTTTTGAGCAAGCCATTTATGGAGGACGAATTGATAACGATTTTGACCTGAGAGTTTTAGTCACTTATCTCAGCGAATACTTTAATGAAGGAATACTGACAGGAGCAAATTACGTCTAGGAGAACTGTTGGACCAAACATTAAGCTACCAAATACAACCGACATTCAGGTACAATGGCACATGTTACGTTTTCATCTTTTAATTTAGTAAACTACTTGAAATTATATATTTTTTGTGTGACGTTAAACTTTACAGGAGTATTACAGACTGATTGAGTCGATGCCGGAATACGACAAACCTTCTTCATTTGGTTTGCCTGGAAATATTGAGCGCTCCTGGCAGCGAATTGTGAGCAGTCAAGTGATCAGCCAATTGAAAAGTAATTTTAAGCTGAAATATATGCATTATTTAATTGACTGGCATATTAAGAAGTAATTATTGTCTTGTTTGCTTACATTTCTNAATTTTAAGCTGAAATATATGCATTATTTAATTGACTGGCATATTAAGAAGTAATTATTGTCTTGTTTGCTTACATTTCTGTTTTTATTTTTAGCACTGTCCCGGCGATTTAGCGATACTGTTAAGTTCGACAAGGCTGTTTGGCATCAGGAGCTCACTCCATTGTTAAACTTATGGAAAAAGCTAAATCAGGTTAGTCAACGAAACAAGCAGCTTCAAATTGGTTAACTTGAAAGAGAGCACACTTTTATTTTGGAAAATTATCTAGGGACAAGGAACAATGGCTCTACTTCAGGAGAAGCTTCAGCAGCCAGAGTTGAGTGACAAGGACAATGCTGCGGATCCTATTGACGCCTTCATACGACTGGAGTATTTCAATGTAGTCTCTCTAATGCAAACCGTGCACAAGACACTTGGAACAATGAGCAAAGTCATTCGTGGCATTTTGGTTCCTACTGAAGGGCTGGTGAACATGGCGGACTCGTTGTTGAAACGAGAGGTATAGACAGAATTATAATTTAACTGCTTTTTAAAAAACAGGCCAGTCAGTGTGAATTAAAAACTGTCAATTTTTCTGTAGACGCCATCAGAATGGTTGAAGATTTGGGAAGGACCAGAAGATACCATGTCGTATCTTCAAGGAGTCGTAACGAGAGCCACAGCAGTGCAGAAATGGAAGGGGAAGTCGAAGGAAAATTCTATTCTCAGGAATCCAGTCGATCTCTCCGACTTACTAAATCCGGACACATTCCTGAGTGCGTTCAAGCAGCACTGTGCAAGAAAGCTGGGTGTGGCTATGGACGAATTGGTATTTGTTTGTGCTTGGGACAGAAATACGGTGAGCGCTGGGAAACTCTCCTGTCAAATTACAGGGCTTCTCCTAGAAGGCTGCACTTTCAATGGAGTTAAGCTCGTGGAAAACTCAACGGACTCAGCCCCTATTACAAGAGTTGGCGATTGTACTATAGCTTGGATGTCGCCGGTACTTTTACTTTACTTTTGCATTAATTAAATAATTTTATGAGCTAAATCTTAATGATTAATAGAGCTAACATCACTCTAATATTTTGTATTTTTAAATAGAAGGACAGCCAAGCACAGGACAAGTCGGAAGCACTATCAGTCCCCCTCTATTACAATGAAACTAGACAAAAACTAATTTGCAGCTTGGAATTCCCGATGCAGTCTGATAATTCCAAGTGGATCCAGACTGGAGTTGCTCTGTTTCTTAAAAATTAATGAAATGATAATTAGATATTGAATTACGATTAATGATGTTGATTTGTTTACAAGATCATGCTGCATTAAATAAAATACATATTTATGAAATGCTTTTAATTGCTGATCATTTCCTTTAATGGTGTGTGCGTGCGTGTGGCAAGAGTCAAGCCATTGTATTTTGTATTCATTATTACACATGTTTGCATTTTGTAAATTAATTATTACTTAATTCTACAACTTTTGCCAATAAGATGTTCAACTTGGTACACTCTGCCCATTGTCATTCATAGATTCGGATCCTAAACTGCCATCTACAAACCGTCTAATATGTGTTACTAATATATATTAATTATTTAAAAAAATTATTGACGTCAAACTCATGAAAACTAAGCCACTAGTGCAAATGGCAAGGTTTTCTGCTTTGTCCGAACAATTCCATCGTTATAATATTATTTGTAATCATCCTCACACGTTATTCATCAGAAGCATTTTTGAAAATTTTTTAGTCTTGAAAACTGTTTTTTGCTTCGGGGTAAGGAAAGTTTAAGGGTACTACGTTAAAAGTAAAAGTAACAAAAACCGAAAGTCCAGCCTAGCTGTGCCACCTATAAGCAATCCATGCAGAATGGTCTTTTGGAGCAAATAAGATGAGAAGTCAGTTCAGGATGTGACCAAAATAAGTCGATATGTCCATGTTTACTTATACACGGAGAAAGATATAAAAAGAGAAAGTGTAAACTTAAGCATACAAAAATACACGGAGAAAAGAATGAAAGCACAGCAGTATGATTTTTCATGAGAAAATGTACATAGTCAATAATGCATGCTCTAGCTTGAAAAGTACAATACGAAATGAAGCCGTGTAAGTGTACACCAAAAGGGAGAACGTACGATATGGTTTTATGTGTGTTTTCCGTGTTGCTGCAAAAGCAACTTCGGTATCAGTGAATGAATGGATGTAGAAAGCTTGAAAAGTACAATGCGAAATGAAGCCGTGTAAGTGTACACCAAAAGGGAGAACGTACGATATGGTTTTATGTGTGTTTTCCGTGTTGCTGCAAAAGCAACTTCGGTATCAGTGAATGAATGGATGTAGATAAGTATTGTAGATAGCTCTGAGGTTATAACTGGATATGTGGTGAATGACTTTTTTGGTATTTGGAATTTTTCATTATGAATTTTCTCAGTATGGAGTATGGCTTGCAGGTGGTTATACCAAAGACCAAAGTCTTTTAAGTCAGCAAGAGCCACATATACACTCTTCAACAACACAATCCAAAGCTAGTAAATGAAAACAGCGGCCACTGCCTCAAGCTCAATATGCCCAAGTTCAAAAGCTCAGCTAACATACTGCCTAATTATTTCCGGTAACTGAAACCTTATTAGATGATTACGAGATGCATACATATTATACCACCTATTGCTTCAATTAGACTAATATATGGTGTAGCTTACTAGCAATTTAGGCAAAATGAGATTTTTTTGATTGCGTTTACCCACAGGGGCTTTACTTGTTTTTATTAGGTATGGGTTAACTCCCAAATGCATATGAACTTTTGGCAAATGACAGGCAATAAAATATTACGTGTTTTCTTTGAAATTCTTTGTTTACTCAACTGGCATGCAGTCCTCCTATTTATTTCCAATTTTTTAAGCATTTTATAGAGAAGGTAATAAAACTGCTGAAGGGTATCCAAAAAAAACTTTTCGATATGGTCCTGCTTGCTGGTTTGGCCTATCTATAGCTATACAACTACGCTTTTTAAATCTAAACTCGCTACTACTGCCCCTCTCTAACTCTCTCCCTTCTTGTCAAAAATGCATGTACAGTACTTGCGTAATATGTACATAACCTATTTGAGTCACTTCTCATCTGGCAACGCGTAGCTCTTCTGTCTATTTACGTCTACCCCTCTCACTCTCTCACGTCACCACCGACAAAACATAGAAAAACAAGTAATAAGCAGAACTGCACTGTTCACCGTAATAAAAATCCAATTAGACAGACTCGTATTTTTAGACTAGTCCAAACAATCCAACAAACGTGCATTCCCATTGCAGGAATCTGTCAACGAAGCTGAAGTCGATCGATTGTACCGTGCCATATAACAACTCTCTTCATTTAATTTACACTACATTAAAAAATGAAACCACCCATAGCAGTGCATTAAAGACAAAGAGCAGTAAAATTATGTGGTCAAACGTGATATCCCCGACAACTTCTCCCGGATCATCGTCCGCATCCGAGTTCAGCCAGAAACTTGTTGACGACGATAACCCTGAAAAATCCGCTACTACTTCCCCAGAGTTTCCTCCTCCCCCGACACGTTACAAGCATTCCACGGCACTTCTCCTTCATCACTCTCCGAAAAATAAGCCAAATTCTAGTTCCACTTCCACCACTGCTTCTCCGCAGCCGTACATTTATGTGTATGGCGGCCGTTCCGGAACATTCGCGCTAAAAGACTTTTGGGAGCTTGACCTGAACACTGGGATTTGGAGAGAGATTAAACCACCGTCACAAACTAGCAGCAACTCACCTCCAGAAAATTCATGGCCACCTCGACTCCAGGAGCATACCCTTGTCAGTGCCAACAACCGATTGTACATGTTCGGTGGAGAGTGCCATCACAACTCTGATACTTCCTCTCATCTCTGGGTTTGGTCCCGCGAGCATGAAGACATTGGCTGGGAGAAAATTAGGTTTAAGCAGGATGCCCCTATTAACAATGCAGATGGGAGCAGTGGGAAGTTGAGCGGGGGTAACAATAAGAGGGGAAGTAGCAATGGAAGCAGCTACTACTACCAACAGCAGCACCCCCAATCTCAACCGATGGCTCCGGTGATGAGAAGAGGTCACTCTGCAGTTGTTTGCGAGGTGGAGGGGATCGGTGTGGCGATGGTGGTGTTTGGGGGCTACCGGGATTTGAAGGGAAGTCTTGGAGATTGTTGGGCCTACGGTGTTTGTAAGTACTTTGAAGTTTGTTACGGTTTCTCGCTTTTTGTTTCGTAAAGAATCCAATTCATTTAAATAATTTTGTTTCTATCTTAGCTACCAACACTTGGCACCTCCTGTCCTCCTCATCCACTTCTGCGCAAAACTCATCGAAATCATCTTCCTCATCCACTTCTCCCTCGTTCTGGACATCCATCTTAAACTACTGGACTTCCGGATCCTCTTCCTCGAACAATCCTTCCTCCTCAACTTCCTACACAAACCTAATTCAATCAAACGGATATTATAAACATGGATTAGGAGATAATGGTGGGGCAACAGGTCCACATCCCCAACCAAGACACAACCACTCCGCAGTGACATATAATTCCAGGATGTACGTGTACGGCGGGATGTGTGATTTAGTAGAATTGAGTGATTTCTGGGTTTTCGAGATGGAGTCAAGAAGGTGGGGGCAAATTAAGTGTTTGTACAGCCCTGGGGTATTAAAAGGGGCTGCAAGTTGTGTGGTTGGAGGCTTCATGTACTTGTTCGGGGGAGAAGGGAAGGGAGGTGTGCGAATAGATGATGTGTGGAGATTTGACTTTGTTGGAGAGGTTAGCTAGTAAAACAATGGTAAAAATAAGTTGGAACAGCATAATCTATAATTGGTATGATTGTAATAAATTATTTAATTTTTTTACAGACGTTCGAGCGCCTCCAATTTCCAGGCTGCCATCCCTGTCCCAGAGTATTTGCATCTGCGACTAAACTTCCTCGTCGGAGAAAACCAAAAAGACACGTGCAACTGCACCAGCCACAGCAACAACAGCAACCGCAGTTTCCTAACATCCAACTTGTCCAAACAGCAGCTAACAATTCAACGTCAACTCGCCGTCCTCAGCCTCCCTCTAATTTCGTGAAAAAGTCGACGAGTGTAGTCCGCTTTGCCGACACTGAACATTTGGTGAAGTACTCAGACGACGGGGGTAATGGAGGAACCGGTGTCGTCCGTCATGAGATTGTTTCAGCAAAGACGAGTCCAGTTGAGAGTAATGTAGGAGGGGGAAGTGGGGTCATGTTAAATGGGATGAACAGTAGCACTGGAGGATTAGGGACTCCGTCCTGTTCAGATTACTCTAGCATGGACACTATTCACTATATTGAGAATCCAAATTATTGTAAATATGAGAGTTTCGAGATGCGAAATTTTGGAGGCGGAGGTAGCGGAAATGCTGGAAGTGATGAGATGGGAATGCCATATAATAATAAGTATTATGTGGGAGGTAATGTCCCCAGGAAGAGTTATATGTGTAGGAGTATTGTTCCACAGCAGACATCCAGAGTACGTGCTGGTCATTGGGGGATTGGAGACCCACAAGAGTGCTGTATTTAGTAAAAAAGATTTGGTGGTGTGGAGGCTGCGGGTAGATTGTTTTTGCGTGGATGAAGAGGACGAAGATGAAGATGAGGGGGATGACAGTGGGGTACAAGTTGGGATGGATAGGCAGGATGAAGATGTTTCGCCAATGCTGATGATTTCTAGTGGGAATGGAGGGGGTGTAAAGTGATGGGAGGTTTTCTAGGGAGAGGTCTTTTGAAGTTGAGTTTTAAAAAAAGTTCTGTTAAGTTAAAGTATACATACCTAATTGTACTAGTCAGATGAGCTAATCGGAAAATTTTGCTTTATGTATGTGCCGGGGGTGGGCTGGATGGAAGAAAAGCTTCTTGTCGTTTTCATGTTGTGTACCGCAAACCTTTGATATGTAATTTTATTGGTTGTTAAAATAATCTTTGTTATGAGATCACTATAAGTGTTGCGTGAATCTGCAATCTCTATATTGAGATAATTTTTGAAAATCACAATAAAGTTTATACACAAACCTGTGTTTTGTCTACCTTCATTACATTTCGCATTATTTCAATATTCAATCTAAAACCATTCGAATGTAGTCTGATTGTTGTCAAATTATTGTCCCTCTGTGAAAAGTTGAATTTTATAACTATTTTAAAATTTCTGCTGTAAGGAAGCCGTGCATGTTAAAATTTGCAATGTATGCGGTCAATAATCTGCCTGGATCTGAGAAACCGAAAACATAGAAATTCTATGATAGAATACAATAGTAATAGTTAAAATGTTTAGCAAACTTTTAAATAGAAACTGAAGATTTATTTTAAACAAATAATTGCGTCAAGTAAACCTATTTTCTTAACGTTTCATTATATTACAATATAATTTTTCCAAAGCTAACTACATCCAACTGGCTCATTTCCATCTACATAGTCCATCCAGTTAGTCCAAGTATAGTTCCAGTGAATTGGGAGTCCCCTATTATCTTTTGGTTTATTTGCAGGGGGAACTGCAGAATCTCTGTATTTTTGCAAGGATTCTTTTAGCTGTTCTAGTATGTCGGGTAGCTCACGGGCTAAATTGTTGTACTCGCATGGATCCTCCTCAACGTTAAACAAGCAATACTCCCCATTTTTTAAGCTGCATGACGCTTGCCTCTTTCTCATGGCTGCAATGGTGTCATTACAGCTAACCTGGGACTTCTGCAGAATCTCACCAACTTTTGATGACGTTTCCGGAAACATCTTTAAACCCCGAACTGCCTTTCCAGCGATACTGTTATAAGCTCGTTGATACACTTTTGTGGCGTATGCCGCAGTCAGATTCATTTTGTTATGTTTCTGCTTCCGGCCTGAAGAGACCGTACCAGCCGTCCCATCTTCCACCGTAGGTCGTACCGTGCAACAGCTTCCACTGCCCTACTCTAACTGCCTCGTTTCCGTAAATGTCATCAATATTATGGAGCATTTCCGTTCGGGGAGACTTGAGACCAAGTCGGATCGTGTCCCATAAATCCATTCCATCAATTTCTCCAGTAAAGGCGTAAGGGTCAACTACACCAACACCTTTCAGTATTGTTGGTAGCCAGTCTTGAATGTGCATCAGTTGAGTAGATACTCCTCGCGCAGACTCGTCAATAAAAGGACTCCATATGAGACCAGCGCCACGTACTCCACCCTCCCACAGCGTATTTTTCACTCCGCGTAAAGGCCAGTTGGACGCAGCGTTTCCATTGAAGCCCTCAGCGGGTCCACCATTGTCACTGGTAAATACTATGATACTATTGTCCAGCATTTGAGCGTCAAACAAGGCTTTTATTACAGAACCGACAGATTGGTCCATTCTCTGTACCATTCCTATAAATATCAAGAAGTGGTCATTTGTCAATTTTGCAAAAATTATTTCTCTAAATTGCAAACGATTTAAATTTGAGACAGGATAAGTATGAGTCAGCCTTAACCTGCAAATATCCTTCGATCCTCTTCTGGAATGGTTTTTTCAAAGTAATCAATATTTTCTTTGGGCGCTTGCAAGAGCTGATAAGGATTCGCGGAGTGAACGGCTGTGTGACTGAGAGTGAGAAAAAGTGGCTTTGTCTTATCATGACTTTCTATTATTTTTGTAGCTTCTTCGGTATATAGATCAGTGCTGTAACGACCAAAGTTTTCGTGCGTCGTTTCAAAGTTCCTTCTCATGTCATAGCCCCAAGCTTGTGGCTGGAACAAATAAAGAATAATAAATTGAAATTAATATTCAATTATCTTTTTCCATGTTAAAAATCGGTAATTGTATACCCGTGTAGTCTCACTTTACCCCAGTTTCCTGAGCAGTGTTGTCGTAATAATCTTTGTGTCCTGTCCAGTGGCCGAAGTGGCTATCAAATCCGCGACATGTTGGAGTGTACTTTCGTTGGAAATGACCCATGTGCCATTTTCCTACTAGGTGGGTGGCATAGCCAAGCTCCTTCAGAAACTGGGGAAGAATTTTGTACTGCAGTGGAAATCCATAAGGTGTGGTGCCGTAGATCACATTATTCTGCATTCCGGTATGAATGGGATGTCTCCCACTGAAAATTGCAGTTCGAGATGGAGTGCAAATTGGAGACACATAGTAGCTATTTAATATCACGCCGGAGAAGGCGAGTGCGTCAATGTTTGGAGTGGGAATTTGAGGAGATCCGTGAAAGCTGACGTCATTAAAGCCCTGTCGGATAACCAATGATTAAAAGAAATCTCAACATTATTTAAGAACTGAAGTAAGCTTCATTTTACCAAGTCGTCTGCGATAATTAGGATAACGTTAGGGCGCTGAAATATCTCTTCAGGAGCGGTTGTTGTCTCATACTCGACCTTTGCCTCGTCAGGAAATGTACTGGCTCGTCCTTCCTCGAAATATACGGGCTCTTCAGAGATCTCAGACTCTTCCAATAATGGCACAGTGTTATGCTCGGTTCCCGAGAAAGGTGCAGGGGTTGTGTCCGAGTTTGAGCCGTTTTCACAACTACCACTAATGACTAGAAAACTTGTGATGGTAATAAATAGGAGAAACATGATGATCCGTGCTCCTTCCGAGATAATCTGAGGCGACTCTCTTCGCTGTGGGTTTCTCGGACAAAGGCGGTCATTTACATTTGCGTCCAATCTTCCTTTCCCTTCCTATCTTCCAAGAGTGGTATGGTGTGATGATGATAATGCTCTAGGATAATATCATGCGAAAATATTGGTACTCGTTATGTAAGCAGTTTTTGATAAAGACTGACCATGGTTGATGTATCTAGCGGAGTAGCTCGTGCCTTCACTTCGTCGCAATTTGAATTATGCGTACGTAATAGGAAAATGGTATTATTACGATTGCAATGACTTGAATGCTACACATGACAGCATTGAAAAATGACAAAGGATATGATGTGATGAAAACAAGTGTGAACTATTTGAAGTATGGTTTGCATCTGTGTAAACATAGGTACCTATATGCAAGTAAAAAAAATATCTTGGTAATTCAGTAACAAGGACTGTTATCCAACCAGCAACCAGAGACACACCATGTCAAAGAAAACATGAACTAGTAAATTTTAACATAGCGTACGAGTATTTAGGTAGTATACATTTAATGGCGAAAGTATGTTTTTCAAAAATATATACCTAACATATTACGTAGTTCCTAAATAAATAAAACAATGAAAAGGAAAAACGCTCGCCTTGTAAACAGATACTTGTAGTAGTTCCTATGTAATTAAGAAGTGGTCTACCTATAATTCCTTTGAAAGATAGTGCAGTTTAACTTACGCTTATTGTCTTATTGTAACTGTCCTAATTTTTATTGTGTAATGAACAAAAATATACTTGTGAGCAGGCCAGTCAAACAAATTGAAAGAGGCAAAACTGTTTACATTTGTACACTCCAATAACCTACTCCCCAACAAGTATTAAGACCGAAGCAAATGCGATGGACATAAATATGAGTTTTATGACGATTTCGCTTGCTATAATAACACTTTTATTATTGAAATGAGGAAACCGGTCTGTCACTGTGCTTCGATTTCTTCTCACGTTGTTACCAGAACAAATAGCAGAGTTAATATCTTACTGTCCTCCTGCACTGCATATGTTTATGAACATGAATTAGTAATGCAGTCAAAATTGGTTTGACCTATGCAAAAACACGACAATAAATCACGTCAACAAGTCATATTCACAGCAGTCAGTAATAATCACAACCACTAGCTAGGCTCAGTCAGAGAGTCGCAGTTTGTCCTTAATGCATTATAGTAAGCTTTTATTCTTTAGCCTAAGCCCTCCAAATGAGATAAATTAAATCCACAAACACAAACCAAATCGCTAATCACAGCTCCCAGCCATATATCGCACTGAAAGTTGAACCCTGATTTCATTCTTGCTTTGCTTACCAAACGGCTCGAATAAATAAAACATGCTTATGTAAGGTCCAAGCTAAAGTGCATTTTCCTATTACAATTACAACCAAATTGCTACAGAGCTACTAGCGATAATCAATGCCCAGACCAGCATAATACGTACAAATATTGAAACAATGAAATGCATAGATTATTTTAGCGGAAAGTGAAAACACTGATGGAAATACAATGGGAAAATCCATATTAATTTCATATACATAGCATCTTCTTCTGTAATATAATATGGGTGCGTTTTTCATTAATTTTCGATTACTTTCTGTATCCCATCCCACATTACATAAAATTCTATTTATATCATGCGTAGCACTCAAGGACATAGTTGAACAGACTTTGCGAAGAAGTTTGTAATTTGCAATAGGTTATTAAGAAGTAGTTTTATCTGCATCATATCATGATGTCATACTAAAACCGAGTCCACTAGATCCTTACTAGCCTTACTACGCAGCTCAACCGTTAAAATACTTTTGTTTGTCGCCTTTCAGAAAACCTGAAATATCCAGCTTGTACCTGCTTGCTGTACAAATCGGCATTTGGATTGAAATATATTAAAGGTCCGGTTTGCTGCAATTGTGCATGTCAGGTTTAACCGTTTTCAATTCTTACATGAGTTCCCCAAGTCTTTCTTTACACTTTCGTAGCTTTCGTTGCAGTTTACAGGATAGACCAGCATAATATTTTCATGAAAATGCGAACTTGCTGTGAGATCACTGTCAATTGTGCAAAAAAAACTAATCAAGCCATGCTTTACAAACTCGTTTACAAATTGAATCATCCGAACTCAGATATATTTAGAACACACTTCTGCATTACTCACCTCCTTTGTTTTCATTTGACATCGTAAATTACTAATTTTACAGCGTTTTTCACCATCTCATAAAATTAGGGGAGAAGTGAGACGATTCCAGTCGAATCTGCAAAAAAAACTTCTCAACGCTGTGCTGTATTATTATACTGGAAACTGCAAATTTTAGAAATTTTACACAAAATTAATCCCAACCGAATCCCTTTTAGCTCAACAATTAATTAGCAACAATCTAACAATCGTCAGACTCTCCACCTCTCCAAAGTCTCCAACCATGTCATTCTTTTCTTGCAAAGTGCATTTTGCACTTTCATAAACAAAGACACGGAGCTTCAGCTTTCAGCTTTTGAGCTTGTCAAGTTTTCAGCTTATCCCAACATTTTTTTGCCAGACCAACTCAGCTCATTTGAATTAGGCGCGTTTCCTCCCAATAGCTTCACGGTTTGTTGGCAGCGTCCAATCCTGAGCAAACGCATGTATTTCAGGGAAACAGAATGTAAAATCCTTGTACAAGGATATGTGCAGTTGAGTGCAGTGCAGCCGAGTCGGCTTACAAAAGGATAAATTTGACTTGTGTGATGTGTAACAAACGAAAGATTTGCTGACTGGAGCTGATGAGGATGATGCCTATTGCCTGCTGAAGTGGACTTGCACTTGACTTGATCTTACACACAGCTCAAAATCACGAAATCCGTCAGATTTTCACCTGTTCTCTAGGACGAGTACAGTTACAATGTTCGGATAAACTGGGTAAAACACGCAGAAATAAATTATTTTTGTCACCTGTCCTCCCCCGACCACTGTTATTGAGCGGTATTGATTAAAAAGGATTAGTTTTTTCACGGACATTTCCATTTTTTCTCCTTTTTGTACACGTAACATTAACCTACTAAATATTTCTGGTTTAAAAAATAAGTGGAGTGAATGAGTGGAGGAAAGTATAAATAAATCTGGGAGCAACTGCTTTTTACCTGTTTCTACTTTAACGGGAAGAGAGCTTGGAGGCGAGTGCCGGAGAAGAGTTTCAAGTTTGTAGGTGGGTAAGTTATTAATTAAAGTAGTTATTAGATATTAGGTAATTAAGTGCTTCATGGGAGGCGTATTTGAGCGGAATCTCAAATGATAAACAGCCGGAAGTGACATGCTTCTGCAAATTAAAATGGGTGTCCAAGGATGAATTTGTCGGGAAGTGTAAATGGATTTGTAGTGCGGTGCACCAAACACTAAACAAGTAGTGGGTGCCGGCTGTTACAAATCTAATTTTTAAAAGCTGTAAACTATTTCCTATTTCGTAACTAATATTGCAAACAAACATGTTTGGCAAAATATGATATATAAAATATATACAGTAAAGTTTAATGATTATGATTATGCAGTTTTACGGTTGATACAGTTTTACCTTGAACCTAGCAAAATTTAAGTAATAGAGAAAATAACTTGGTTTGTGTTTTGTATTTGCAGGAGTCGTCTTCTGTTGTATTCATCAATTCTTCACAAAAACTGAAAACGTCCTAGCCCAATCAGGGTGGCCTATCAAGAAGATCTTGTCAATTAGTCATTTTTGTGCAGTAGTTTAGTAGTTCACTGAACGAAACGAAACCAAAGAGTTCTGGGAAGAAGTTTTCTATTTATATTATTATTATTGTTTAGTATTTATTTTAAATCAAATACTTCTATCATGGCTCAAGTATCAGCGGTACATATAGCTTCGATTGCAGTAGTAGCCTTACTGTGTATAGCTAATGTGGCGGAATCGTTAAAGGAGGGAGAATGCGAAGGTATTTACTTACGGACAGTTTAAAAATACTACTGTATAAAAACTTGGAATATATATGGAATATGAAATCTGATATGTTAATTTTAATTATTTAGTTTGCGTCAATGTAATGAAGAAATTTTCAGAGGAATTGGATGATACTGTGAGGAAAGATCATAAAAAGATTGAAGATGCATTTAGGCGTTTCTGCAAAGGCGCTAAGGGCAAAAGTATCAGCGGTACATATAGCTTCGATTGCAGTAGTAGCCTTACTGTGTATAGCTAATGTGGCGGAATCGTTAAAGGAGGGAGAATGCGAAGGTATTTATTTACGGACAGTTTAAAAATACTACTGGTATAAAAACTTGGAATATATATGGAATCTGATCTGTTAATTATCATTTTTTAGTTTGCGTCAATGTAATGAAGAAATTTTCAGAGGAATTGGATGATACTGTGAGGAAAGATCATAAAAAGATTGAAGATGCATTTAGGCGTTTCTGCAAAGGAGCTAAGGGCAAGGACAATAGACTGGTAATTTTCTATTTTTACTCGCAGTTTCAATAATATCCTATTTTTGGATAATTGAACATTTTCTGAATGTGGATCTGTGGATGGATTGTTATAAATATGCTGCCTTTTTTATTTGTTCATTCGTAGTGTTACTATCTTGGGGGATTAGAAGAATCAGCTACGGGAATTTTAGGAGAGATGTCCAAACCCTTGTCATGGAGTATGCCGGCAGATAAAGTTTGCGAGAAGCTGAAGAAGAAGGATCAGCAAATTTGTGAACTAAGATACGGTAGCACCAAGCTCTACTCTACATTGTAGTTTTTATTTACGAACATTATTTATGAGTTTTTTATTTTACTGCATTCCTTTACGTGCTATTATTCTTAAAGTGTAGTGTGCTAAGATCAGCATATTAGTATTAATCTCAAGATTTCTAAACCACATAACTTAATGTTGTATTTGCAGAAAAAACAATTGACTTCAAGACTGTCGACCTGAAGAAACTGAAAGTCCGCGATTTGAAGAAGATCTTGAATGATTGGTACGTAGCCTGCCAATTAAGTGTTGTATACAATTTACATTTATTCCTGTGCATGGCACTGCCAAAATCATACATATAATTTTTAAACTCCTTTTTTAAATTTAGGGATGAAGAGTGTGACGGTTGCATCGAGAAATCCGATTTCATCAAGAGGATCGAGGAGCTGAAACCCAAATACGTTCGGGATGAACTGTAACGGACATTTAGCTAGTCTAAATGTTGAAATGCATCAAATAATTTATTTGATATAGTTCGCCAGTGTTATAATAGGGGTATTGTTGTACATGTATACTTTAACCTTTGCATTTTTGTCATTTGTTTAAATTGTGAATTTTACTTATTCTCGGTTTGATATTACCTGTAGAGTGCTGTACGTGACAAAGTCGCATTATTGAAACGTTTTACAAGAAAAAGAAATGTCTAAAATGAAAAAATAAATCAGTTAAAGTAACAAATGAGAAGTTTTCTGTGCTTTTAGTGATGCTTGATGCTGATGCAGTACGTTTTAGAACTGCTATAGTGCAGGTAATACAGAAATTACGCAAGAAAGGAGGCACATAATGGTACATTGGTGATGAATAATAAACGATGGCAGTCTGAGCAGATTCGTTTAATGCATCGTACAGTACAAGGCCAGTTTACAAGAGACTTTTGCAGACCATTCCGCGTCTAGGTCATTTCTACTCAGCAATGTCAGCTGGAACAAAAATGATATTGGTAGCTTCTGCTACTTCTGTCCTCTTGTAGCATTCCATCATCGTAAGAATTCTGGACTGATGAAACATGCATCATATTTAAGTTGCATTATACAAGCTCTACAAAAACTTAAAACTTCTATGTGTTTACTTATTGTACATACCACTGAATTTTTCATTTCCATTAAATATAAAATTAGCAGGGATATAAAGACTCAAAATATACTTAACTATAATATACCTATAGGTATATTGCATAAACTATTCGGGGCTTTCAGAGCAAAGAAAATGAGGAAAATCTTTTATTCTCGAGATGCTGAGATCTAAGAGAGAAAATTAATTTGATTAACATAAACAAAATTATGCCTAGTAAAAATGTGTACCTACCTATGTGGAGGTATTGAAACTTCATAGATTATATATGAATACCTACATGAAAGACATTATTATACGCATAGAAAGCTTACGCCCTTATCAATAGCTGCAAGTCCCTTCGGACTTCCCATTGTCTCACATTTCCCAGGCGAATATCTAGAATCTGGTTGCGTGCGAGATCCCCATCCGATCCAGCCATATGAGTACTTGCGAGATCCAGTATGGTCCAGCAACAGAATTGTGAGTTTAGGAGGCACCGTCGCGTCGCTCGTTCTTCGTATTTTAGCTTTATCTCCCCCACTGCTAAAGTTACATCCAGCATAAAAGGAAGGATCGCTGGAGAAAGCAGCTCCAGTGTGCTCTCAGGAAGCATCAAAGAAGCACAAAAAGCCAAATCCGTCATCCGCAGTACCCTTTCAGATGAACTTTAGAGTCTGCATAGCTGGCCGTGATCGTACCATTGAAACTTTCAACTTGATATTGCCGTTGGCATGATAAGACTATATAATTTCACAAGTTACGGAAAAAATCGAATTGAACTGAGCTGCAGGGGAAAATGGGAAGGTCATTAGGGGGCAAAATGAGGAACTGTCCATCACCAGCATCATACAAGGAACCAGGGGATGGTGGGAATTGGGAGCATTCCGAGACTGAAAAGTTTCAAGCACAGTCTCCCAACGTCCAGTTTTTGATAGAGAAGCTTAAAAGTTTGAAGCCTCGCCGAGAGGACATTCTAAAGCTGGAAAGTGTGAAAGCTGTGATAAGTGCCTTAGAGGAGACCTCATATAGTAGCGGTAATAATGTTATCTCATCATCCGCTGACATTGATGAGGAGAACAGAAAATACGAAAATTCTCCTCCATCTCACTCCTCCCCGCAGCCAGGTAAATCAATTAAATTGCCGAAAACTGGAACAACTCGAAATGGGAACAAAGGACAAAAATATAAGGCTGGTGGCAGTAGTGATTCGGACACGCTAATTACTGGTACCCCATCCTCATCCTCGGCTAGTGATAAGATAATGACTGCGAAGCGGGGCTGTGCAACGCTAATTCGAAGCTTTGAAAATTTGTACAAAAAAGTTGCGAAAAAGTACTTTTTTATGTTGAAGCCCCGAAAACCTTCAAAATCCAATTTCTTCGGTGTTTTCTTCTCCATCTTGGCATTCATCTTTTATTTTGAGTTGCACACGATAAACGGATTTAGCCGGCTCTGGCTAAAATGGGAAAACGTGGATTTGGGCTCTGTTGAGGTAACAGCAAATTTTTGTCTGTGCTTTCAATAATGCAGTTAGAAGTTGTAGGCAAACGCAGTAGATCCGATTAGATATGCGCTACCTTCCTTTTGACATCCCTTTCTCCTTGTTTAGAAACTTTTTTTTCACCTCGACCCCAAAATAGTCGACCTTATTCCGTTCAAAGTTAACTGTCAAACATGAAAAGCCGCACTAACTAGTCTTTTATACCCAATCACACGACACGTGTCAGAGAAAATTACCTGCTTACTAATTGCGTTGATTTACACTATAACTGAATGCTGCAAATTATTTGTCTTTTTTTGCTTTCAGTGCACAATCGAAAGTCCAAACCTTGCGATGGAACTTTTCCGACCGCCTGTCTCCTGTTCCATCTGTCACAATGTCAAGTCTGCAGATCGTGTCAACTCCATTTCCCCTGCGGAATTCGAAAAAGTGTAAGTTATCCAATGCCGACTCTTTTTTCAGTGTTTTTTTTATTAATTTGTTTCATCACATAATTACAAAATCGAGCGGCAAATGTCAGTATTTGCTTTCCGATTTTCGCACTTCCAAGCCACCGGAGAGATGTAGGTTGAAGTGCTGTCTGCTGTCAAAGTTTACGTTAAAAAGCACCAAACCAACGCCTATCCTTTCTCATCCTGCAGCAGTACTGCGAACTCAGGCTCAGCTCTTTTAATTACAGTAAAAGCAGGAGAAAGCTTTTAGCGGAAAGCGGCTTTGTGTTTTTCATCCTCGTTTTCATATTCATCGCCATCAATCATAAAGAATACCCAAGGCGTAGTAGATTTTCCTCTACCTCAATAATTTTTATGCACACATCATGTCCCGAAATTGAAGTAGTTCCCACCTCGTTTCCTGCCTACAGCCAAAGCAAAAGTGAGATGAAAGCATTATTACAATATCCCTTCCTTTTCCCTTCTCATATTCGGATCATATATACCTAGTTACTAGTCACTCAAAATAATCTGATGTGCAATGGCCCATTTTAATATCATGTAAAATTCAACTAGAGATATATTTCTGGCAGAATTGTGAGCGTGCAACGAATGCCGCTACAGCTGCAGCCTCCATTTCCAAAACCACTCGGAGGTCGTAGTAAAGCACAAAGTGCAAAATTTCCAGTTCCATTTCCCTCCGGCATTTCAAAGGATGAAAACCGATTTTGAAGAAAGCTTTGTAATAATGTAGGTAGGGATTTTACCACCATCCCGCAAAATTCGAGTATTATTTTAACTTAAACAGAAACCTATCAAATAGTCAATTATGTTGATTTAACCGAAGTTTTCAATTTCGCGGAAAAACATCTCAGATGGATTTCGGTGTTCTCATTTTCTACTTTTCATATCAATCTTCAATAAAGCTCCTTCCTGGAATTCCGTATGATAACTGGCAGGCACTCCTGCATTATTGGATCTGTCATAAAGGAAAACTGCCTGTTTCAGAGAGAGAAGGGGAAATGGAAATGGGGAAATGAGAGGTAAAACCAACGTCAATACTTATTTGTAAGCATGACGCTCACTCCGTCATCGTCAGTCGGGGAAAGTAAGCAGAACGTCATTTATTGATTTACGCCCAGTTAAACGCCCTCTCTAGCGCTAAATCACTTAAAACAAAAGTCATGTTAGTGATGTACTCACTCTTCCCATAAAAACCATCTCTGCAGCCTACAGCCCTACAGCCAGTCAAGTGAGTAGACAGGGATTTGGATCCATTAATACAAAAAATTTAGCTTTGAGCTAATGCAGAAACGTTAAAAGAATGCAATTTTCCCCCCATTTCGACTTTCTTTTTAAAAAATTTCCTTCCACCTTTACTTACTCTTATAACATATAGCAATGGCTGACTGGTGCCGATAACACGATTAGCTACTTCTTCTGGAATCCGACATCAAAACAAGCCACGAATAATTTTTTTTTATATAAATCCTCTTAGCCAATTTATCCAGCGGAATGCTTTACGTGGAGGAGCGAAAGCTTCCCCCGCATTATTTTCCATTCAGCCGAGAGAATTTCCCGTATAAAATGATTGCATTAATATTAAGAACACGTTCTATTTAGTTGTCACTAAACTCCCATGCATATAGGCTATTATCCTGCCGGGAGCTACGCGTAAGAAAGTGAGGGCAGGCATATGTTGGCTAAGATGAAAAGAAAGAAGAAGTAGGCTAGTTTCTTTTTTCGAGGAAGCAGTCTCACTTTGCCCCGGGAGCCTTTTCTTTGTATTTTCTTCCGGCATCCACTCGTCCGTGAGCAGTAATTCGATGCGGTAAACCCTTACCAACCACTTTCATGCATGCGGAATTATACCTAGACGTGCCTTTTGTACAGCTTCCAACACAATTTCCAATTTTCATACGGTGTGTGCGGTGGCGTGCCGTGCGAATCCAGATAAAGCTTTACTACTTTCTACATATAAATACGAGCTTGGAGTGGAGTTAAGCCACTTTTTGTTCACTTTCTCCCTTTCACTACCTGGGATTTTTGTTTGCTTTTGTCCCTCCGCTAAATTGGTTCCAAATCCTCACGTACAAAAAAGATATTTAGTGTCTGCCTATACGTTGATGCCCGTCATTATAGTCATGCACTTTGGAAAAAAAGTGCTCTGGGAAAGGGGAGTTCACATGTCCTTCGTACACTAGCCCAATTTCCAACCAAAAAATCCCTTTCCGTTCACACAGAGGATCCCCTTTAAATATCATATTGCTAGTACTGTTGTGTCCGGTCATGTCCATTTTGTTTCACCGCGAGGCACTTGACATACTTAGAGGTGGAGCTGGTGGAGGACCTGGGAAGCAGATCTTGTTTGCCTTTGTTTTTATTCCATTACCATAATACCTGCTCTTTATAACACATTTTACTCTTTTTTTATTGTGCAGATACGCATACACTGGAAGACCTGTCGTTGTCACCGACGCAATGACCAACTGGACGGCCCCTTCAGCATTCGCATTTGAATTTTTCAAGGTAATATTTAATGTTCCCATTGGTAAGCGCTTCTTTGCTTTGATGTTGTAGTCTTCTTATCAAGAAATTATTGGGATTATACAGATTTTTGCCACTATTTTTGCTCAAAAAAGCAAAAACCAAAGCAAAGGCTTGTAAATAGGTTTACCTAACCTAAATACCTATTTTAGTTCTTTTCTGTTTACAATCTTATCCAGCTATTCTTCCTCCAAAATGCATATATTATTCTGTTCTGTATACTTTTTCATGGGTTCGCTCTTTTCTAGGAACATGTCACGTCATACCTTGTCATGTATCTTTAATGACGTCGAAATCCTTAGGCGCCTCATTAATAAAACATTACAACACTTTGTGACCTAATTTTAAAGAGTGGTAGACTTAGAGCCATTATACTCGAAGGAAGGACTAAGGAAGAGTATGAGCTAATAATCACGTTTTTTTGTCTGTGGGCTACCTCCATTTTAATGGAGTGAGCGCCACGTTCCACATTTCCTTTTTAATGCAGTTTTTCCTCGGAGCAGCACACGAAACGAGCGGAGTGGGAATTTACAAGACAAGCCACAGAAAGGACCTGTTGTGTGTTCTTGTCTCGAATTCCAGAGCCACTTTAAAAAAGGAAGTGGAGCGAGATCTAATGCATTTTGTCAAAGAACTTAACATCTACTTTCTCTGTATGGCACGAAGACTGATGGAACATCTCCTTGTTTACTCTCCCCTTAAAAAAATAAACTGAATGATGTAGTAACATCATCGAAAGTTGGAAGGATGGTAACTGGTTACTTGCTTAGTGAGCCAGTTTCATCATCATGTTCCTCCTTTCAGCGAGAATATGTCACGTAAAAAGTTCGCTTTCTTAAAAAATAAGAGATAAAAAACTGAGAAAAGTGTTGGAGCTGAATTTCCCCCGATATTTTCCTTGCTCCTTTGAAAAGTGAAAGGTTGATGGAAAAGCCATCTGTGCTCTTCGGTTCCTCCAGGGATATTAAACATTAATTCTTTCAAGGCCCTCCCTTCACTATCAAAACGATGATGATGATGATGACCAGGAAAAGCGTATATTTTGGAGATTAAACCGTTCTCGCAAAAAAAAATTCTCTGAAGTTTTGTGCGGAGAAAAAGCGGCCCGTTCCGAGTATGGTGTGGTTGCGGCGGTGATGTTGGTGAAGACGCCCGCCTGCAACCAACAACTTCAATAATTTGACTAAACAGTCCTTTGTAGATTGTGATTATGGTCATATCGTAAACGTAAATGTTGGCTTGGAATGGAAAATTCCCAAAGATAAAAGCTATTCATAGGATTTTGAGGGAGGAAGTAGCGTGG
>JAHZND010002056.1:0-12688 GCA_027744115.1 Acrocyrtus sp. NNG-2020
CTCGTTCACTCATTCATAACATTATTTTCCGAAGCTCTTCAGCACGTTTTCTATTATTATTGCTGCGAGTTACACAGAAATTATATATTTTTTTAGTGGGCTCGTTGAAAAAATGCGCAAATATTCTGAATGAGAGAAACAGTTCATCTCTTCCGATTATTTATGCCAAACGCCAAGAGCTATAGAGCAGAAAAAAATGCTGTAGAGATTTTTGGCAAATATTTTGCCAGTCGTAATTTACATGTGAGGCGAGCACTAACTCAAAAGGAGAGAGAGAGAGAGACGCAGGTGAAATAAATATTTTACAAAGTGTACAAAACACAAAGGAAAAAACGTATGTGCTTTATGGCTTCAAACAATTCTCCTTTTTACGATAGAGAGGAAGGGATGAATGAATGGAGAAAAATTTATTACCTTCTGTCTATCAAAAACCGCAGTAATAACCGCGAGAGAGAGAGAGAGAGAGAGAGAAAAGAGCAGTGAATATATTTTTTGGCCATTTAATATTTTTTTCCTAGTGCAGATATGAAAAAGCCATGAATGAGTAATGTTGACACGTGCTCGAAAAAAAAATTTTTTTTACGTGGTACTCACATAACGTGACGAGAGATAAAGGATAATATGAAAAGCGACAAAAATGCATTTCAGTTAGTAGCTCGAACTTATTTTTTGGCAAAAAATAAAAACGGGATATTTTTTGTGAGCGAGACAACAGATAAAGCAGAAATTTTTTTGTGCGGAGCACATCAGAAATTCAAGTGCTTATGCATTTTTGCTTGTACAATTACTCTAGGATATTGTATTAAAAAGGCTCTTGTCACTCTTTTTTCGCTGATTCAGGTGGAATGGTGTCATCCTCATGTTGTCTCTTCCTGGTAATGATGAGCACCACATGTGACATGCTAGAGAGGAGAGTGACGTGAGCTGAAGGAAAAACTGGGAAGGCTTGTGAAGTGACATGATCAATTGCCGTTATCCCTCAAACGGCAAGAGAAGCGGAGATGTGATGACAAGCAACAAAAACATTGGATTGCTTTTACAGCGAAAACTGTACCGGTTAAATAATTTGGCGGTGCAGGGCTATAAAAGGAGTGCATCCGGATTGGTAAAGTAAACAAAAAGACCTTGGGCGAGACTAGCGACAGTCAAGAGAAATGTGCATTTTTTAGAGATGTCGGAGGACAACAGCACTTGTGTCGGAAAGTGTTGCAAGGACAAAAAAAATTTAGGATGGGGGTGAATGAGAAGTGACAAGGGAAACAAGGGAGGAGAGTGTAAATGGTAAATGTAAACGGGGAGGAGAGTGAATGTGAGTTCCGATTGAGATCATTGAGTGGCTACAGGCGTGAAGCTGCTTTGCTTACTTTGCCAATTTATACAATTAAGTCAAATCGAATCAGCAACTCTTTCTCGGAGTAAAATATGCACTTTAGGATTCACTTGACATTGGCAGTAAAGGCAGGAGAAGGATACACGGAAGCTAGAGTAATGTATGACAAGGACGTGACAGGCTGTATCCATTTTTGGTGGAGGGAATATGGAAATGTTGCAGCGCATGCATGCATGCATGAAATAGATAAAGTTATTTTTTTGTTTTTACGCCAGCACTCCAGCTCGAAAAACTGGAGTGAAGGGAAAAGTAAAAAAAAAATATGACAAAACGGAGAAATGGCACGTGCGACAAAGACACAGCGATACTTTCACTTCCGGACGAAGAGAGAGAGAGAAAAAGGAAAACTTTTCCTTTGGAATTTATAATCAACAAAAGTGGAATGAGTGAAAGAATGAATAAATGGAAAAACAGAGTATAAGTTTTAGAAAGAGGAAAATGAAATATTCGGTTTTTGCCAGCGAAAAGTTTCTACTTTTTTGGGAGGCACGTGTTAGTGGTGGAGGAGAGGAGTTGCCCATCTAAAAATTCTCTCGGAGCTGTTACTGAATGCATCTGAATAATACTGTATCTATTGCTGAGTCGCTCGAAATGAGCTGAATTATGAATTTCCTATGCATATTGTATTTTATGCATTGTTCAACGAGAAATCATAAAGGAAAATTATTTCCCGTAAAATTCATTCTTTTCCCCCTTGACACGGTGCAATGAGTATAAACTGCAGGCATATGTCATTTTCTACAAATATTATGCGGTCCGTTGTAAACGTAATATTTTATTCCTTTTTTGGAAGGATGAAGAGGGCTATAAAATGTGGTGGTATGGTGGTAATAAGGGGAAAACACTGGAGCCGGAATTCTTTCCTTCCGTCTCCTCAAAAACTGCACTTTGCCTATTTTTACCACCTTGGAAAATTTCTCATGCATGGAATGAGCAAAGCTTCATCAATTCTGGCTTACGTTAGTTTTAAAAGATGAACATATTCATCTTCCCATTACTCACAAACATTAATAATAACGCCAAAGTTCCATCTCCTATTGATAGGCTTAGTTGTAATTTTAAATTTTATATTAACGACGTTGAAACTACCAAATGCTAACCCACAATTTTATCCCTTATGCTTTTACAATGACTATGCAAAACAACTTACTTCGTCCTCGACTCCTCCTCTTCATTTCACTCGGGGTCGCAGGTGCACTGGGGGACGTTGGGAAGAAGACACTATCCCTATCCTCCCTTCCTCCATTGCTTACAATATCCTCCTCATCCAGCCTGAGCGGGGACAAGCTCAGCAGCTGAGGTCCATTGTCCTGCACCTTGGAACCGAACCACTTCATGTTTGCACTGTTACTCACAACAACCACTCCACCACTATGAACATTGCTTGAACTGCCACCTCCTCCTCCTCCTCCTCCTCCACTTGCACCTCCACCACCTCGTCTCCCAGTAATTACACTTGTCCCAATTCCACTCTGCAGTTCTTTACTCGACCTTCCTCCTCCACTTGCACCTCCACTCCTTCCAACCTGCGATCCACTAGAACACGCCGAGCGTCCACTAATTAGGTAGCCGCCGCCTCCTCCTCCAAGTCCACTACTGGTAGGTGGCGAAATTGTTCTCCCACCTGTACACAACAACAAAACATTATTATTTAAAACAATGCAATTCGTAATTTCTTTTTTTACATCTAGTCACGCTGCATTTACTACCAGCTCATGCATCTCCCATCGTTCCGCAGATCAGCCATCAACATCAACCGCGCAAGTGTTTGCAACATGCCTCATCTCCCAAAAAAGATGAAGAAGCACCAAAGCAAAGCACCCACTAAAACAAGGTTAGCCTTAACCTTGATCTTCACTTGTACAAAAAAAATGATGATGACTGCATAATGATGTGATTTGATATGATAATCATTCTCGTTTGATGATCCTCCTGTTATTACTGTTGACTTGTAGAACAAGCACAACAATCAAGATCACAGCAAGCACGCATGGCCAACAATGTATTGATTGTTATTGTTATTTATTATCATTACAGTAAAAAAGGAAATTTTGAAAGCTGCAATCTCCCTTCTCCCTCTTGTCCCTACGCTCTACACTCCACACGCAAAAAAAAATAAACAGATTCATTCTGAACAGTTTTTTTTAATAGAATGGCGATAGGCGATATGCAATGGCGCTTTGTGGGATTATAATGATATAAAAGGAGGATTGATGATACTTTTTAGAAAATTATATTTTTTCTGTTTGGCAGCCCCACAAAAAAGATTTTGGATATTACACGCTAAATATTAATAATGATTAATCATATTATGATTATACTGCCGCTTGCTAATACCAGATGAGATTATTTTATACGGAATAATAAGCAAGTGATAGAAAGCTGTCTTCGAGCAGAACAGAGAGGACAAGCTTTTTTAATGTATATTTTTTATGAATAAAATATCCTGAATAAGGATTTGACTGTTTTGTGAATGAAATATAAAAATTGGCTCTCTCTTTCACTTTGCGTGTCCACTTGAGAATTTTGAATTTGAAATTTTTGTTTGAACTTCTTCTCTGGTGCATGTACAAATTTGACTTTTATTTCTTCAGGCTCATCGTATGGCTTTGATGTGGATAGTTGTGTACAGTGGAAAAATATAAATTTGCTGTTTGCCTGAATGAGTTATTTATCGTGGCACGAGTGTAGCGCACAGCGTGCAATTTTTGCCTTAACATTTGTAAATAATCGAACATGATAAGAGGATATGAGATGCAGTGTAAAAACGGTAGTTATTTCACGTTATTAAAAAAAAGAGGCAGAGCACAATTCTACAAGAGAATTGCATGTTTTTTCAACTTACTGTGATAACACTGATCCTGACAATGAGCACGTCTCCGCGAGAAAAGCGACTAATAAATCACTCCAGCTTTTCATCATGTTTATAATTTTTTTTCAGGGTAATAAAGTTTATTTTCTTAATATTTCACAATTTTTTTCTTTCTTTCTTTTACGAGAGAGGAAGGAAAAAAAAGATCCACTTTAGAGAGAAGTAATGTGCTCACGCTTTCCGCCTCAATATGTAAAAAGAGGGAAGCCACACATGAAGCCACTGGCAAATTAAGAGAACACTCCTTAATAATTTTTTGTTGCGAAAATAAAATAATGATTTTGAGGAAAATTAAAAGTTACATTTTCAATTTTTTAGAGAAAATGTTTAGAGACAGGTTAACTTTGCTGCCAAAAAACGACAAAACGAGTTACTTCTAAAAGATACCGCACTATACTGTCACTTGCACTATCCACTCGACAATGCACCGGAATCAACAATGCCGATTAAAATACTAAAACTCGTGGTCACTTTTAGCTCGCTACCGTCAGTCAGGTCTCAGCTCTCCACTCTCCACAAAAACCAAAAATTGCCTGAGCTGTCTATCTTAGGCTGTCTCACACTGAAATAAAAGCTCAGGTAGAAACAGATGGATGATTAGGCATAGGTGACCGAGACTCTGATAGCAATATAGAAAATATAAAATTTATTTGGGGCCGCCAGCACTATATGACTGCTGAGGAGACACAATGACAAAACTATTTTTTGTGAGGTGAGGAGCTGCAAGCTCAATAAAAGTTCTCGGCTTAAACTTCATTTTGGGATTAGGAAAGACGAGCAGTAAAATTTGATAGGACGGCTACTGCGACAGTGACAGCGACAGCGACTTGTTGCATGTTGCATGGTCCCAGAAGAAATCTTTTAGAGCTGCACTTGCAGTAGAGATAGTATTGGCAGTATGGCTCTGAGCTGCACTTCAAAATGATAAAACCAGGTAAGAAAAATAACAATGACAATGAAGACGAGAATTAGAGCAGAAGAATTGTAGGCGAAGAATGGACAATAATTGCTCCACTGTTCCTATTCCTTTCCTTCCACATTTCTGTCAATGAATAGAGATTGGTCGTAACTATTTACGAGCTTCAATTTGATTTGACATGAACACTTTTAAAAGTCCTTGACAAAAAAAATTGTGTATGCTCCGCTTATGAAAAAACTTTTGTAGTGCTGGGCAGTTTTACTAGAAGAGAGTGAGATTGAAAATTGCACTAAAAGGAATTTACTCCTGTTATACCGTAATAGCTGTAAGGAGGAGTGTAATGAGAAGTCTCACAATAAAAATTCCTATTTTTAGCTTTTCTGAGATTTTCAAGTTGGAGTTAGTGTTGGAATGACGAGAGAGAGCAAATCACTTTTTTTTGTCACGTTCATCAACAAAAAGGTATGCAAGGAGTAACCACGTTGTCTGTATCTCTCAACTTGTACTCACTAATTATATTAGTTTTTCTGTAGGAATAATATGACATGACACCATTTAGAACTTCCAACACTGTCCCACACCAATAAACTGTTGCTTACCGTAGCAGCATTCAGCATTTACCTGAAAAAACTCTTTTTTTCTCATGGTATCAACCCCATTTCCAATATATTTTTGTTCCTACTACCCCTTCCCTTTTTTTCCTCTTGTAAAGTGATGGTGATGACGATGATGTTGATGATGACGAAGAACTATTAAAAGTCCACTCACTTTTCAGAGGGAAAAGGAGTAAGCTTGTAGTGCAACTGCCACAATCATTTTTTTCAGTTACTCTCCACTAGTCATACTCATCCTGCCTTTTTATTTCCATTATTGTCAAATGCCACTATGCCACTGCAGGGGCAACAAAGGCGAGCAAACTGGGGCCAACAAAAGTACAAAACTTGAGAGAAACATGCCATACACCACTACCAACTACCACACCACCAAATAATACCACCACCTCAAACTTCATCAGCAGAACATGACTGACTGACAAATAATTTTTTCTCTCTGGCTTACCTGAGAAGTCTTTTAAAAAAAACTTGAAAGACTCTTCATTTCTTTTTTTTCTTCCTCACATGCACTCAGGTGAGCTTCTTGCATGCACTTTTTTTAAGCCAGAGAGAAGAACCAAAAAAAACCTGAGGGGAAAGGTAGCTGTAGAAATGTTAGAATACTTTTGCATTGTTCAGGTTGCTAGTCATTGTTGCTCTTCTCTTCACGTTACCTGAGGCGAGCTTCAACCTTAACAATGCAGGTATAGCATATGCGAGAAAAAAAAACTTGAAAGACTCTTCATTTCTTTTTTTTTTCTTCCTCACATGCACTCAGATGAGCTTCTTGCATGCACTTTTTTTTAAGCCAGAGAGAAGAACCAAAATAAAACCTGAGGGGAAAGGTAGCTGTAGAAATGTTAGAATACTTTTGCATTGTTCAGGTTGCTAGTCATTGTTGCTCTTCTCTTTACGTTACCTGAGGCGAGCTTCAACCTTAACAATGCAGGTATAGCATATGCGAGGCATGCATGGACGTATATAAATTTATTTTTTTCGATGTTGATGCTACATTAACACTCTTAAGCCATGTTATAGCCATGCAAAGGTAGACACGCATCTTCATCATTACACATGCCGTCATCCAAAAAAAACATCCAAACCAGCAGCAGTCAAGTCCGCAGTCCGCACCACCAAACTTCTTCTTTTTAAAAAATCCCACACGTCTTATCCTCCTCTCGTCAGTAGTGCGTACGCTCTTTACTTTTCCTGCATTATTGACTCAAAATATATTTTTTTGTTTGACTAAGAGAGAAGCGCTGCGCTGAGCGAGACCCACATTTTCAGCCCGTAATTCTCGTTGGAAATACCAGCCTGTAAAAAAATCTCTATTGGCATTTTCTACTCAGCCATTACCATAGGATATATCATGACAATCAGCATCATTTCCATCTCAAATGTCTTTTCCTACATGCACCTTCAGGACTTATATATATTTTACTAAGAAGCTTTGGATTTTTTTTACCTCTGAGAAAAAAAAATATTTTCCATTACAATTGCCTTTTTCTCCGTGCACGTTTACATACGCACGTACATCTCCTTTACTTTTTTTTGCTGCCAATGCAGGTATCGAGGTATCAATAAAAAGCAATTTTGCTCCTATCCCTTTTATTCCACTGGAGCTTTAGCTCAGCTGGATGCAATAGTCATTTCATTTTTTTTGGGGAGTGATAGGGATCAACCTGGTTAAAAAAAGCTAAAATGCTGATACATGTCTTGCCGAACTCGTTGAGGAGGGAGGAAGAGAAAAAAAAAGAAGAAGCATAAAAAATGAATTGGTCTCATCTTGTCGTGTAAAACAGCAGCATCACAGCAACATACAAAACATGTAACGTTGCTTTTGATAAGACGAAGAAGAAGGAGCAAAAATTGCTGCATGAAAATTCATGGAGAAGGAAGGCTCTCCCGTAAAAACTGACTTTTTTTCTATTATTACACCTGCATAAGAATAATGGGTATTCAGAGAAGCCATTATCTTCCCAAAGTTTACCCGAAGAATACGGTAACACTTCACTTCTCTAATCAACATTTTACAAAAAACCACAACAGATGCGCACTGAAACAACTGCAGAGCATCATGATGACTATGACTAGTACAGCGAAAAACTTCTTCCTCCCAGTTCCATTTTTTACTCTTTCAAGTTCAACAGGAACAACTGGAATTACACGATAAAAATTGTTTAAAGATGCGTCTCCATCTCCCCAACTCTGCAACTTGACTCATCTCAAAGTATATATTTTTTGCTTTGAGTTTTTTGCTTCGCATAAAATTATTTTTAAATGAGCAAACTTGTCATGCAGATTTTTATGCGGGGATATGGATATGGATGCATAATCAGTTGAAGCACCTTGCACGAAAATATATATTCTTTTTTTTATTGTTTGTGTTTACTCAAAAAAAAACTTGATCTGTGTTGATGAGCAGAGACGATGAACTCTTGTGAATGGAAGCATGTAATAATAAAAAAAAGAGTGAGACGGGCCAACAGCCTCAATCCTAGTAACAACAAATAAAAAATGTATTAGTACATTTTACGCTGTAAAATGCGAGCCACATATAAATAAATTCCTTTTTTTCTCTCTTTTATTTCCATATCTGTACCTGCTTTTTTTACTCCTTTTAATGATGATGACTGGACACGATGATGTAAACCTGCGAACAGGTCCCATCTCGGTGTTTTTTCCTGTATTTGCTTTGACTTTTGCGTGTTTCGTGTGAAGGAAGAGAAGAAGTGAAATGTGAGTGTTTTTTATAAAATGGAGTTTTTAGCTTGAGTATGCAGAAGGTGTAAGAAAAAGGCATCCCCGGATCGTGATTTTTTTATACTCAAGGTAGGGAAAAAGACCGAGTTTTTATGGGCTTTTTAAAGGGAGAAGAAAAAAAAGTCCAGCCAGTTTAGAAAATATTTTTTTTTGTATTTTTCAGCCTTTTAAATTGTATTACTATTGCTGGCTTTTTTAGTGATGTTGTAAAACAGCATTCCCGAAAACAAGCGGAGTGGACGGTTAAGATGGCGAGAGTCAAAGAGACAGAAAAACTTTCCGTAATTCTAATCCCTTTCTCAAAAGTGAAAATGTGCAGCGGTCGTACTCGTAAGCAAATAATAATATTCACCCATGCAATGATAAATTGTTGAAAAAAATGACGAAATTTAATAGTGTTGATGCTGTTTAGGAGTAGGTTCATCGTCCACATCAGAGACAATTCTTGCTGCATCAAAAAAAAAATAATTCTCTTGAGCCGCAGTGATGCAATCCGAATCTATCCAGTTAGTCCGGTCCAGTTCATTTTTAAAGTGAGTTTTTTTAAAGAAGGGAATCTGGACTCCGACTCCGACTGAACTACTCCCAGTCCCTTTAATTTTTTGACTGGATGGCTACACCCAAACAAGCTCCGCTGCTGCTTTTTTGTGGCTATTTACCCCTTTTCACTTTATTGAGTCTGACATTCTGAAGAAGAAGAAATAGGCTTGGCTTGTTTTATTTAACTCCTTTCTTTTAAAAAAATAATATCTTAGCGGCCCTTCGCTTCTCTTCTCTTCTCTCTAGAGTGGGTAATATTTTTTATTATTCCAGTCAGGTTACTACTTCTGCCTTGAGAAGGGTTACCTGTCTACTTTACATGCTGCCTTTCCCATTTCCAACTAGTTGGTCTTTGCTCTCTTCTCTTTAAGAGGAGAGACTACCTGCATCGCTGCACGAAGATTTTTTTTGGTGTGATTACTGTCCTCCTTTGTCTTGCATACACGCTTCTAGGAAGGCTCTCAAAATTACTTTTTTTTACCTCCAAAACAGAACTAGGAAGGAAAAAAAAGCTACTGTGCCGTCTTTCCTCCTCGTGGGTAGTAATTTTTATCCGAAAACTGTGATTAAATATTTTTATTCTTGGAAGCAGCTCCGCTACCGCACTCCACATTATACACGAAATAGCATCCAAATATCTTTAAGCCATTCCAACACGTTCATTTTAGAGAAAAAGAAAAAATCCAGTTTTCATTCTTTTTTCTTTGAAAATGTTCACAGGATTCTCAGCTAGGTGTTTACTGTGTGTTTAAGAAGGGAGCGAATTTATTTTAATAGTTATGTTGGAGAGCACACCTCTCTGTGTACATTTTACCGTGGTGGGGCTGCAGAGGTGGAACTAGGATGGAGTGTCAGAAACGTTATTTTCCATGAAAAGTGGCAGTTTCTCTTCCCTTCAACATTTTTTAAAATTGAATGAAAATGCAGTTTGCATTGCTCTTGCAGTTTGCACTCCCATTCACATTCAAAATATGGAGAGAATACCAATAAAAAGTGTAATATCAACTTTTAAATTTCTGTCGCGTCATCATCACGATAAGGGAGAGATGATTGACTATTTTTTTGAAAGGCCGAAAAAAAGACGTTGCACTCCAATCCTCCCATTCTGAATACCAATAAAACGTGATAGTTTCGATTATTGGCACTGACATCGCTTTTTTTTATTGGGAAGAAATTGTTATCGATAAGAAGCAGGAGACTGTGCTGACGGGAAGATTCTTTTGCAGACAGTTCACTCACGTTTTTGCTCTAGTAACTGAAGTAGAAAAGTTGAAAAAAAATATCTAATTTTTTTTCTTTCGAGGGAATTTCAATTGCATGCTACAGAGCGCAAAATACTAAAGACGCGTTTTAGGCATGTAATCTTGTCCTTTTTATGGAAGGAATAACTCAAGTCGCCATCCCAATTTTTTTATAATGTAGATCAATGAGCCCTCCGTGTACTGACGATGAGAGGGAGTGTAATAACCCTTTTTCAATTCTATTGACGGCAATTTCACCCGACTTTGCATAACACATTCCCATCGCAGAGCATTTAGAGTGCTGACGATTGAAAAAATTACTCAGGTGGAACCTATTTAAAAACCTGATTTTTTACATTTTACTTCAATTCACTTTTTTTTAGTTTTTTACCACTCCAACTATTTTTTTTCCTTTCTCCACATCTTCATGATAATTTTATGCTGATCAATCATTTTATTCAGTTTTTACCTTCGTTTTCATCCGCTCCTCTGAAAAAAATGCGATTTTCAAGGGGAAGCTGACTTCTAGCTTTTGAACTGATTATGGACTAAAGAGAATAGAGAAACGACAGTTTTCCCTGAAATTATAGAGACGAAAAAAATTGCAGCTTTATGAACTCCTAAATACTAGCCTTGGCTCTGGCTCGAGTATACACGCGAATTTCTCATGCATAGAAATGGGTATATTTACCCGTTCAAGTTCAGCTATTTTTATGACATTATTATTGATGGCGCTAATCATCATTCACCCCCAACTCAAAAAAAAATATTTAAAATAAATGACACGGCGCATTTGACTTTTCAGCATGTAAATTACCCTCCTTTAAAACGAGAAATGCTACTCGCTACTCCCAAAATCAAAATCATTTTTTCTCCGTTTTGTGCCCCACAAGTATCACTTATTTCCGTTGCGACTCACTCATCCATACCCATCCGTATTTACTTATGAAGCTATTATTTTTCCTCTAGAGAAATTTTCGAAGAAAAACTTATTTGGAAATCGCAGCTCTTTTTATACTATTCCGCTCCCGCTCTCCCCAATACACTTTTCCTGTGTTTAATGCCACCTGGAAATTGACTGTAATTTAAGACTTATCTCAGTGTGCAGGTTTTTCCTTCAATCACACCAAGCCCATTACATATATTTTTGAAGGGAGGCTAAGCCCCAGATGGATATCCATGCACGTATCCTCCTCTTTCAGTCTCAGCCTTGTCAAAAAAAGTCACATTATTTCCCACCGAAGAAGAAGAGGAAAAAACTTTTTTTTTTAGTTTTTTAGTATGGGAATGAGACAATGAAAGGTAAAGTCATTATTCATGAGGTATATATAACTGCACTGTGTAAGGTGGTGATTATAATGACGGTGTGCTCACGATGATTTTACGGCGGAGGTAGTAACTAGAAACCTTAGATCCGCTTAGAAGTCCATTTTTACACAGCTCTCCCCTCTCCCCTTCCACCACTACAAGAAAAAAACGTTTCGAAGAAGGATAAAAAAATTGAGTGAACGAGTCACTGAATGAGTTCATATATTCCCAAGATTACTTACTTTTTTTTCTAACCACCACCCAACAAGCAAGAAAACGGGGGAGATTTGATCACGGATTATGTAACTGATTTTGAAGTGCGTGAAAAGAAGGAGAGGAAAAGAGGGAAAATGCGAAGAAGAAGGTGTACAAAGACAAAATGGAAGCCAACATCACCACCAGACTAGACCAGACCACCATACCGCCATATGGCGTAATTTTCAGATTTTTTTTTCTTCTTCTCTTGACTGCTCCTTCTCGTGGCTTATTCCAGCGTTATAAAAAAAAGTGTTTGCAACGGGAAAACAGGAGAGACGAGGATGACAAATGTGTGGGAATTGAGTTTTTTTTGCTGTGTCTTCCCTTTGATTCTTGTCTGACATGACAGCAACTTGATTGTGAGCAAGTGGATGGTGGAAAAGAATAAAAAATATAAAAAAAGGTATGAAGACTATGAAGAGGTGAGGACTGGATGGCTGGTGGAAGTAGTATTATGCTGTTTTCTTGTTCGGGAATTGGGAGACGGCAACACACGTTTTCATACATAAATATTCACTTTTGTACAACTGCCACCAACAAGTCTGCGAGGAAAATGGGATCTCTTCTCCGAGGTCTGCGAGGTAAAAATATGCTCTCTGACTGCTAACTCCCTTGTCTTTAGACTTTCTTTTTTGGGGATCATGTTGATGGCAGTTTGACAGACTCTCACTCTCAGACAAATGACAAGCTCAGCAGTGGTTCGGCAGAGGAAGAGGAGTAGTAGGCTCCAAAACATTAAAAACTTATTTTCCTGTCATGCTCCATCCAATCCAATATTGTAATAAATTACGCTAAATCCTTTTC